>VOMN01113846.1:0-27171 GCA_014899125.1 Orchestia grillus | reverse complement strand
CACAAGTTACAAGTTAGGTTGCACAAGTTACAAGTTAGGTTGTACAAGTTACAAGTTAGGTTGCACAAGTTACGAGTTAGGCTGCACAAGTTACAAGTCAGGTTGCACAAGTTACAAGTCAGGTTGCACAACTTACAAGTTAGGTTGCACAAGTTACAAGTTAGGCTGTGCAAGTTACAAGTTAGGCTGTTCAAGTTACAAGGCAGTGAATATGATGCGCAAGACACAATCGTGAGTTATAATGCGCACACAATTACGTACAGTGAGGGCATGGCTTGAAAATCGAATTTTGTCTCGAAATTAAAAACTAAAGAACCTCTAAAAAAAGTCCGCGGTAACATCAGAAAAACTCTCAGCGAATACTTCTTTGTGAGCAGCGAAAGGCATTAAAATTGGAAGCGGGATCCGAAGTTAGCGAAACTTTCATTCGCGAACTCCTTCGTGACGTCAGGGAGCAGTGAGTGGAAGGGGGCCGCCAAATGGTTATCGTGTTCTGGAGCTCCGAGTCTCGAATTGAAAGTGAAAAGCTGCCAACTCTACTGAGCCTGAATGTTGTGTTATGAAGTATGGCTCTTTGGTGGACTTTATAAAAACACTGATGTTGAGAAAGTACCTTTAAAACACTGATATTGAAAAAGTACCTTTAAAACACTGATATTGAAAAGGTATCTTTAAAACACTGATATTGAAAAGTACCTTTAAAACACTGATATTGAAAAGGTACATTTAAAACACTGATATTGAAAAAGTACCTTTAAAACACTGATATTCAAAAAGTACCTTTAAAACACTGATATTCAAAAAGTACCTTTAAAACACAGATATTGAAAAAGTACCTTTAAAACACAGATATTGAAAAAGTGACTTTAAAACACTGATATTGAAAAAGTACCTTTGTGGATTTAGACATGTTTTCGATAGCAAAGCGCTTTGAAGTGTTCGGAGAACTACTCTACTAGGAAAAAGATAAAATTATATGTACGATCTGAGAGCTAAAGTGCTCTGGACAAGACGAAAAATAACCGTAAAGTTCATCGATTACTCTTGAAAATTGCACAAGTTTCATAATTGCTCTCCTCGATAAGTTGGCTTTTACTTCATCATTTCGATCCCATCTTCCATCATACAGGCAACCATTTCCAACTAAAAGTTTATTCCTCCTCTCAATTGCACGACACACCCAGTGGGCTCGTTAGCTAGAGTTGGCTAGCAAGCCCTCAAATCTACAATCTAATATCACAATTATTATGGTAATATTAATTAATATTAATACGCTCATACCTACTTACCGTTTCGTCACACTGCGCCACTTTTCAAGTGAAATTTCAGGTCTCGAGCGAAGTATCCTGTATACGGGTTGCATGGTTGGCTATAAAAAGCCAGACTTCGCGGCATATTTTCAGTTTCTCTAATAGGGCTCAGACTACTCGCATCATCAAGAAGAAAATTGCTTCCTAGATCGGACTATCTCTGCCCTGAACCTTTAACCTCTGTCCAACACTTGAGAGGACCACTTCTCATGGGCTGGTTTATCTAAAGTTTGTTTATCTAAATTTCCGTGAAATTTTCACGGGTCCTGCTGGTCTACAATTAATATTGAAGTCTGTCGCCAACAGCAGCCGTACGTTCAACCAGCCCAACCAGTCCAAGCCTGATGCAAGAGCAAGTGCAGTCGGTCTGATTCTCCCGCGGTAAATTCCTCAAGCTTCAGATCATAGAGACGCTAACGGACGTATTGTCAGTACGAATGCACTAAACCATTTTGCAAACTTAATGGCTTTTTGTATTAAATTATTTCCTATCTGAGTGCCTACCTTCTTTTTTATCCTTATCGGATGCATTCAGAAAGTGTGTTAATTTTAAGAACGTGATTTCACACATCCAGTAAGAGGAATTCTTGGGATGATTGCCCTGGCCTGGTGTATTTTTAGACCCTTAGAATTTAGAAATTACTTCAACTTTCATTTTTGGTAATTTTCTGTATGTTTTGTTCCATCGGTCAGCGCTTGAGGGACAACTTAATCACTTGAATTGAAATTAATTTTAAATTGGATTTTAATTTTAAATTTTATCAGAAATATTATCATATTCTATCATATTTTCTTTTTCGTATTTTACCGTTTGAATTAAATTTAAGTAAAAATAAACGTAATCCTAAATAAACTCCAAGCTTGAATTATTTCCTAAAATCTTTTCGAACATTCAGATGAGAGGCCGGCTGCCCCACAGCCGCCAGCTTCTATGACCTACACCTACGCACACTCGTCGTTTTTTCGACTATACCGCCTAGGACGCTCCCCATGAAGGTAGATGGCGTCCTAGTTTATCGAAGAGTGAAGCCTTTTTTGCATTCTTTATTAATGGTAAAGCTTTTTCGAGGAAATTATGGTCCCTGGGGCAAAGAGTTCTCGAGCTCTTGAGTTTGATTGGCCTTTATTCCACGAGCAGCCCAACCGTCGAGTACTGAAAACTATAAGGCTCGAGTACTCGCAGCCATTTCAAGTTTGGCCTGTTTTGGTGTCGGTAGCTCTCAAGCGTTCCATGATCAAGTTTAACGGGATTGGCCTATGCGAGTTATACATCGGATGGCGGGAACAGGCATCAATCCCTCTAAAGGTGTGGGATTTGAACCCAATTTTCAGTCATTGCAAGTTTAAAAAGTTTAAAAACAGTTTAAACGCAAGTTTTAAAACAGCGGACTCCATGGCGTACTGCTAGCGTGATGGCCTCGTAGCCGAGAGAACCCTGGTTCAAATCTCGGCTCAATCGAGGCATTTTCATGCAAGCAGGGAGTACTATCGTTGAAAAAGGCAGTTTAAACCACACATTCCTCACATCCCTCACCACGCCAGTAGTAGTAGTTGTAAAGCATTCAAACCCCAACGGGAAAACGTGGCGGAACTAATAAAGGCTCATTGGAGCTATATAAATCAAAGTTACGAGTAGTTTAAATTCAATAAAAGTATATTCTCTTTTGCAGTTAGCGCTGCACTGAGCAGGTGGAAAAAGAGATTTGAGTTCGGGATTACAAGGAATCTTACATATCTGTTAGAGATTTATCTGAGTGATACGTACCCAGGCAGGCTTGCAGCCTTCGTTGATTTTTACAGAGAGCGACTAGGAAGATAAGATCCAGTCGAATAAGACCTGGAGTGCCCCTTCACCTTGTCGAGCTGTCAATCCTACAAGTCGTTTCGTATATATAAATAGCTGTAACGTACACTTCACAAGCGGCTGTAATATCGTCAATATTTTGTTCCGTCGCTGTAAGTTCAAAAGCAGCTTTCGACAATCGTATCATATGTAGTTTTGATCTCTAGTTTGTGCCAGGGAGCAAGGAGTTCTTTGTATTAAAAACGATCGTTTGGTCCCCACCTTGGTCTGTTGCAGAGAAGCTTCGCTTAAGGGCAAGTCGTTTAGGATCCGATCCTGCTGTTGTGGACTGAAATGTTAATAAATTGGACGAGTTACGATTTCCACAGGCTGATACAAGAACGCAACAACGTCGAACAAGCCATCGCCCACTCGAAAACGAAGGTGGAGATTTTGGATGAATTTTCGAATTTCATCCAGCGTGCAACTAGGAAAATTTTTTAATTTAAATCCTCAAGTTTTTACTGTTGGCTTCGAGGAAAAATGTGGCTCAAGCTTTTTTGGAATATGTCTTCAGCAAACATTAATTCATTAGTGGAAATTTCGATACCAACGTAAGCTTCTATGTCTTTCCAAATCAAAAAATGTCTTTCCACAAATATAAATTAGCTTGTATAACCAGTCAAAAACAGCCATATTATCGTTAACACCAAACGTTATCTTAATTACGATTACGGTGTAGCATTTTTTGAAAAGTGTCACTGTCAAAAGAGTTTGAAACATTTGCGTTGATGAGGTAGCGGTCCTGCGTGAAAGTCGTTTCACCCATTACGGCCAGTTACGAACGAATTAGGAATTCGCGTGTCAAGACGCAGTTTAATTCCCGTTCTTTGTGGTAGTGTCCATCAGCAGCTAATCCCTTTTATAAGGACGGAGCTGAAGCAAGTCATTGGGCGGCTTTTAGAGTTGGGCTGAGGCTGCGAGTGAGTTCTTGATGGGACTTGTTCATGGCATCACTTAAGCCTTGAGGCAAGTCCCCTTCCCAAGCACTTGCGCAGGATATCTGGAGGATTAAAGCAACTTTAAGAGAGAGATGAACGTCAAAGGCCGAGGCCGCCGCCCGCTGCTGCCTATAGGCCGCTCCGAGTCAGGGGTCGGGCAGGGCGAACGAGAGGTCGCTTTCGTCCAATTCTTTCGTTTTCTGACACCGAAATGAAAGGGAATGAGGCTTTGTATTGCTCCGTGTTCACACAGAGTAGAACGCTAAAAATGAATGAAATTAAATAAATATCTACTCAAGCGGTATTTCTGCAAGCTGTTCTTCATATCTTTTTTAAAAGTGACTCGTGAAAAAGTGATCCGTGAAATTTACCACAAAGAATATTGATTGCTCAACAGAGGTTCGATACTTTCGATGTCGCTTCAAAAGATATCTTACTATAAATAGTATTCCTTCTCTTTCTTTTTCAATGCTATTATTTTTGTAAGACACACCAGAGCTCACTTAGTCTGCGCAACACAACCTAGAAGAATGAGTAACACCCCGATGATGTTAGACCGTTTATGAAAAGGTTTCTGATGAAAATAATGTGGGAGGGATCTCATCTTGCATGTTGATGAATAACTTGGGAGTGCTATGTCGCGGAGAGTATCTACGTGGCGCTACTGAACATTTATCTACAGTACAGCTTCGACAATACTGTACTGAGCCTACACCGAGTATAGGGGAGAGCAAATGAGGCCAAGTCATTTATGTAATTCAAAATTTTTCTTACTTTTGATTTATAAATATAGACAATATTTCAAATTATTGAAGATAATTTTTTTATCCCAAGATGATTCACGAGCAGTTCTCGTTAAAATCGGGTTTCAAGCAGTTTAAATACAAAATTGAAATTAAACTTGAAAATTACATTGAAACTTCAGGATGTAATTTTTAATTAGCCGGCTGATAACTTCAGAGGGATTTAATGATAATCGTCCGAACTTAAATTATTACTCAAACTAATTCAACATTTTCTCGCACAAAAAGAAAAAGTTTTAGTTAAGAGAAAGACTGTAAAATGAAAACTGATACTTGAACGTCGTATGAATCACCTTGAAGGATTCATCGATGATTTAAAACAGGAGGATTTGTAGAACTCAAAATTCCTAAAGATTTACATTTAATAGCTTACGAAAAATATTTTTACATGTACAAACATTAATTGACGTTTGTACTGCAGAAACTGGCACTGTTAAAAGTAATGAGTCATAAAGCATCATGCGTATGAAAGTGAAAGTCGAAAACTCGCCGATTTCCGAGAGAGTTTCTGTGCGGACAAACAAAAGAAACAGTTATTCCTAAGCCGCGTAAAAAATTCATGAAAGGAACGGTAGAGGGGAAGAGCGAGTATGTCCACAATAACGAACCATTCAAAGTCTACAACAAGAAAAACGTGTTTTTCGCACGAATATTACCAGACGCTACAGGTCTTGTATATGAACAAGGTAAAATATATTTTGAATTTCTACCTGTCCGACCTGATATACTTATCATTCTAGAAAATCCTATTCGTATCAGAGAGGCAAGACGAAAAGCCCGAAACACCTTAGTCTCTTGAATTGATTGAACGAAAAACTTCCCAAACATTCAGCTTCTTCATTAACAGTTAGCTTGTTACTCGTTTACTGAATCGGAAGATAAATCCGTTGTTTGGATACCTGTTATATTCTCCCAGTAAGACAGCAACCATCTCTAACAATGTGCATACAATTCCTATTCTGTCTTGATGTAATGGCCGACGCTTCCGTTTCTTAAACTTGGCCGTGCTGCGAAATTGAAATTGCTCCATTTCACCGTTCCTTAACGGGCTACTACATAACCGCCAGAGCAATGGTTTTCGATACAAAGTTCAAGAACCGGAGTCGGTTCGTAGACATTTCAGCCGGCTCGAGAAGAAGTTATGGCCCCTTTACTGAACAAATGGGAAGGTCAGGATCATGTACAACAATTGAGAGAGACAGGCTCGCTTCAGTGACTTATCGAACTCTCAGTGTGTGTTCGTACCTGAGAAATTGCACTTTTGGATATGACGAAGAGAAAACTGCGGCTAAATAACTCAACATTTTGAGGTGAGGAATTTGAAGTTTTGGCCTAATTTCTGTTAACCTTAAAATGGCAAGCTTTGATAGACAATTCATTTTTTTAAACTTAGTGCGAATGTGACCTCTGTACTAAA
Organism: Orchestia grillus; assembly: GCA_014899125.1. NCBI lineage: Eukaryota > Metazoa > Arthropoda > Malacostraca > Amphipoda > Talitridae > Orchestia > Orchestia grillus. The sequence continues at coordinate 20,857 of VOMN01113846.1, read as the reverse complement.
AAAAACAAGCAAGACAAATAAAATTACCATGTTTTTACCTCACAGCATTATTTAGTGTAGATGTGATATTAAAAGAATAGGTTCCAATTTCCTGTCGATCATCCTACATAAATGTTTATTTCTCACATGTTGGACGAAGGATGTCAACTCAGCAAGTGAGCCATTAAATTCTTGATCATGTCTTGCCTGCATGGTTTCCAGGATTTTGAAATCGGATCTGCATGTGACAAAGAAAAAGGCAAATAAAAGGGAAAGCCTGTGCGTTGTCGATCAAAGTTGAGGAAGAATCGTGAAATATCCAGGAATAAACTCAAATTTTAGCATGAAAAAAATTAAATTTCATGGTTTGAATTATTAGATTTCGCTCATTCAAGGGTATCAAAAATTCCCCTCAAGAATTGAAGCCTTGTTTTTCCTCGATTTTGCATCATTGCACATTCTTAACATTATACTATTCAATGTTGGTGAAACAACCATACAAGCGACAAATGGATGAACTTCACAGTCAAAAATCAAGGAAAAGCTGCAACACTTCATTGCTGTACCAGTTCTGCACCAGCCAGCGCAGTGTGAGAGTCAAGAACCGTAAGCTCCCGTTGCAGTAAATCATCATAACAATGGACACGCTCTTTCTTCACCAGCTGAAGGCAAGTGGGTCTTCAGGGTTCATGAGGTTATTTTCCACGATCAATTACAATCGATGCGAGTGAAAGGGAATATTCAGTTTAAAAAGATTTCCTTGTACTTCCAATTCAGCTCTTATTATAGGCTTATCCCGCTATGGATTTACGCGTCATTCAGATTACGTCGGTAAACTTGAGTCTTCTGTGCATGTTATTATTTAATAAATTGGAAAAAATTTCGGCGAACACTTGGCGATGTAATTTGTTATCACATTTTAGGGCCTGTGCGCATTAAACGTTTCAAATATTTTCCACCCACTTTCTACCTTATTTTTTTCAGCCAAGTTGAACCCATATGCACTGGGAATTGCAGGGATCAGTTTCGGAAACGGCAAATTCAAATGAATCAATTTCAAAATAGAAATTTAAGGATATCTTGTAATATTACGAATTTATAAAAACTAAAACTACATGCGAAGTGTAAACTACAGTCTTCGTTAAAGTGAACCCCTCGCAAGGGCGTCTTTTGTACTCTCTTAAAAGACTTTTCTGAAAAATTCCTGCTAAAAATTCTGGGACGCGATAGGCTGACAAGCAAGATTAAATTTTAATAGAGAGAGTATGTGGAAAAGACTTAAATCTGTGAAATATCACTGTACGATAAAGCGCTTTACTGGTTTCAATGGATCATGGGTACTCTTTATAGGAAATAATTTACATTAATAAATTTTCTAAGATATGAACTTACTAAATGTTAGGGGTAAACACTCTATTTTAATTGTAACGCCGCTGCATTTTAGTCTTCAGCTGCAAATAAAATTCAGCGTTGACGCATATTGGGAAGAGGTAACATATTTGAACGAATCAAGTCTAGTTAGATATCTCAGTTTCACGTTATTCTGACCTTCGTACTTCATAAAAACGGGATGGGCTTTGCCAATCTCTTCAAATGCCTGAACATCGCTCTTTTGAAAAACCATTCACAAGCATCAAAATTGCCTATCTGGAAAAAAAGGACTCTTTTTCGATATCTTTACCCAGAGGGAACCAATTGATTGGATTTCCCCGAGAACACAAGCGGCTGAGGTGCAGCGTAATACAGGCATTTGGCCTAGCATTCAGAAAGTCTGCTGGCAACAGGATAAATAAACCAATCTTTCTCCCGAGATCCGTCGATCACCATCAGCTCAGGACACTCTGCAAACACTGAACGCAGGTTTGCGGTTAAGGTTGCTGCATTCGCTCTCTTCCCAGTCGACCTGAGAAACTTCTTCATCCAATAACATAATCACAAACACCAATAAAACGATGCAAAAATCACATCGACAAGCAGACAAAACAGTAGCTTTAGCAAGGCACCTGGAAAGATTCACATGAAAATTTTAAGGTGGAATTGATGATGCATTCGTTCTGTGTTGTGCAGTACAAGAATGTGAATGCATGATGCAGAGTCTGTACAGCAGAAGCGTTCGTAGCTCAATGGACTAATACCTTGAGGCATGTACGTATATAGTACGTTAGCAGAATAGAGAATTTAGAAGGGATGCATGCTTCTTAAAAACATTTATGAGTACATACATACTTACATTTATAATAATACGTGCATATAGACGCATGCTTTATACGTGCACTATTATGAAACCCCGTAGTACGACACCAACGAGTGTCGATGTGGTTATGTGGTACAGAGGAAGCATTGCAAATTTTCGGAATGGGTAGTGAAAGATATCAAGTTAGGGTTAGCGTGTAGACCTCATATGTCAAAACGTTTTCGCGAGATGCTTGTAATTGACAGTGCCAACATCCTCGTCCCTACCATTGTGCATTTTAATGACTGAAGAGGCACCCACCATGCAGAGCACCCACTACTCCCACCGCTTGTGGTTCTTCATACCTTATCTCTTTTCATGATCTACACTCCAAGGCTGCTCCGATGATGTTTTCTGACTCACCAACTTTTGTGAAATAAATGAACTGTACTTGACAGACTACCTTCTACAATCATTTTGTTTTTATTTTTCGTTAACAGAGTATATTACACATAATATGTACTGTTCTCTTCCAATATACATAATGCAATACGGTGGTAAGATGCAAAACTCATTAGTACGAGTGCCGTACCTGCAGGTAAAGACGGATAAATGTTGTATGTTCACCGTGTTCACGAACAAGCACTGATCTGAATCTCAGATTTACCCCTCATTAAAATACAATATATTTATGGATCAAATGCACTTAAAAAGAAAAACTTCATGGACGATGAAACAAAATTTATTTTTGAGTTCAGTATAAAAAATACGAAAGACGCTAATGAGCTATCGTATATGGCAGGTTAATTGATAAAAATCCTATTTTTCATCTTAAAGCACAATATTTCAGATTTCGTCAGAGTTTTGTGCGCAAATTAACTCAGCGCATGTGGAAGCTACAAGTTTAAAAAGATGCCACAGCAGCGTAGATGACAACGTAAGAAAAATCTATATCCTATAATTAAGATCAAAAGTTGATCTTCCGTGTCATTATGTATTTTCAGCTTCGTATAACTCCATTTCAAGCTGAAAATTCTAAAGTTGAGTGTTACTTCGTCCAGATGCTATCGCAGCATCCATATTTAGCCAAAACTGCGACACGTTTGGGCTATGGCGATTTGCAATGCATGACGAAGTATTTTCTGCCACGTACTTCAGCTAACAGGAACTGACGTTCTGTCATTGTTATTCAGCATAAAAGACATGGGTTATTTCCCATGCCAGGAGTAATAATGTTCTCGTAATTATTTTCTCGTAGCCTTTCCGTCACTAAAAAAAGGACCATGTTAATGCGACACTCCTGCGCACACGACTTCCTCTTTTCATCACGTTGTTTATCTTTCGAGAAACCTTTGTTGCCACCCATAAGAAGCCTGTCTTTGCTCAGGCCAAATGAGCTAAACATTACCGTATTTTTACCGGCTACCAGAAAATCACGCCCGGCTCTTGCACGGTCCTCCAGCTTGGCTTTATATGTATTTGGGCCTCCTATTCGCATGACGCAACACCGCAACCATGTTTGGCCGCCCTCGCTTTCGACAGCTCGTTACAAGGCGCTCTCAGTTATTGGGCGCCGGTGTTCAGGGTGGTACGTATCTGCCACTTTATTTCCTATAAAAATGAAGACACCATGCGTGCTCCACTGATAAGGTCCCAAAATGCATCACAAATTTTTCACAGGTGATAAAAATCGCTTGACTCGCTTGTTTCAATTTACGTGAAATGGGTTCCTGGTACGAAAACGAAGCTGTGTCTCTCGAGCCTGCATGTGAACGAAAGACTTCTCTACCGTTGATTGGTTTCAAATTGGAGTAGCAATGAGGAAACCAACGGAAGAAATGGACAGCTCGCAGGAGCTAGGGGGCTTTCGATCACAGGGTTTATGCCTACAATGAATTTTTCACAGGTTCTGCATCAAATAGCTTAGATATTAATTTCTGCAGCGTCAGCGTCACCAGAAACTTACGGGCATTCGATTCCCTGGTCGAGAGATTTTAGGACGCGTCCACAGAGCTCATCCAACTCAGTTTAATTACCTCGTGAACTTTTGGTGGGCGTTGTGATCAGCTCACCTGGCGTCATGGGGTCCAGCACTGAATGTCGTCGCGTTAAAAGGCGCCTTTGATGACGATGTATTATATTTTGCGCTCGACTAGTAGGTGAAATGCGTATTCTTCATGTCAAAATGCAAGAATTACGTGTAAAATTATGCGATTAAAATGCTTTTGATTCCTAAAGAATTTGAAATGTTATTAATTCGAAGTAGTGCTATGTTCTAGTTCGACAAGGATATCAGAGGAAATATTAGCTCTCAGGAGCAAATTAAAATGCAAAATAAAGCACAAAGACGAAGACTACCACAAAAAAGGCGCTGGAATGCATAAAATCTAGCGATCTAGCGATTAGAGTTAGGAAGGCTTTAATTTAATTAGGAAATATAGCAGCTGATGGTCGAATGTGGATTATATTATGTCCAGAAGTATTCCATCATCAGTAATCTAGATTTTTAAGTCAACGAAATTGTCTTCAACAACAAATTTGTCTAAAGAAATTTAAGCATATGAGATTACATATTTAGTCGCGAATGTAATATTAAGGAAACAGTTAAAATGAAATTTCATGAAAATATACTTTTTATTGGCACGAGAATACTTGTACGAATATCAAATAGTATATAACATTTCTTGCTCTGTCCCTTATTTCTGAATGTTTACCAATGAATCACAATTTGAATAGTTCTGAATATTTTTAGGTTTAAAAAAATAAGTTTATGGAATAAAATCTCCTAACGTTTGAAACGCTGTATGTGCTTGTTGTAAAGTTTCTGATACGTGCTTGATACAATCAAATTGTCTATGATTTACTTTCCTAAAAATATTAAATTCAATTCATTTCAATTTTAATTTAATTACATTCAGTTTTCGATTTAATTTAACTCAATCGAAAATCCTGTATGAAATAAGAATAATAAATTTATTATTTGATTCTGGTGAGTCAAGACAGTTCTTCAAACAAAATCTTGTTCCGTCCAAATCTGGCCCTAACTGTCATCTCTTCAGCAGTTGATTTGGGTCCCAAAAAGACCGGCTTTGGTCCCTGCAGCCGCCTGGCAGAAGACGCAAAACCGTCCTGTTTTTATCGAGCAATGATTAGAACGCAAAGTTTTTTTCATAGGAAATTACAACGCTGGTAAATTCTTGAGATTAGAAATGAAGCTAAGCGACAGACTCGCACCACCAGCACTGTCGTTCTCTCTTCGTCAGGAATAAACCCCACTGGGTCGCGCATGTGTTGGGGCCGCCGGAATANGAATAAACCCCACTGGGCCGCACGTGTGTTGGGGCCGCCGGGATAAATCCCACTGGGTCGCACGTGTGTTGGGGGCGCCGGGATAAACTCCACTGGGTCGCACGTGTGTTGGGGCCGCCGGATTTTGTGGTGAAAACGGACGTGAAACCTTGGAAATTTTGAAACATTTACTTATCACAAATAATTTACATCGGTCGCAGTATTGCAATCAAGTGAGAAATGACAGAAGGAACAGGAATCAGAAGATACTCCGCTTGTGGACCCAAATAAGATAAAAATCTCATAGGGCAACCTACATATGTAGAAATGAGGGTTTTAAATGTATGGTAGATTAATGTGTAATAATAAAAAAGGTTTTCGTTACAAATATGTAGCTAAAAAATTCACCATAACTAAATAAGCAGCTTCAAATTACAAATTAGGGTACAAACATGGGGGTAGGGTACATTAGGGTAACTTGATTAGAATAGGGTACATCAGGGTAGGGTATCCTACCCATAAGGGTAGGATTGTTCCTACCCATAAGGGTAGGATACATAGGGTACATTAGGGTACAAACATGAGACGAGTTAACAATTGAAATTGAACAATTGAACAGTGTTATTTCAAGTTACTACGAGCACTCTCGTAGGCCGTCTCGTACTGGGTACTCGTGCGTTTATACATTTATTCAATCAACATAGTTCACAAATGTAATTGGAACATGGATTCCGATGCTAATGTAATCGGTCAATATATGTTGAAAAGGATAAGTTGAAACTAATATTTCAGCCGGCAGGGGAAATTCACTAAGCCACAATAATGAAGCATTTCATATATGATCATCTGCAACCATTTTAGTGATTAACAGCCGTTACGAATGTCATTTTTAGACGCTGCATACTGAATGTTATTTCGAAGCCTTAAGTCCTGTTCCATAGCTTCTGGAGAAAACAACCGCCCCGTTTTCAATTAACTACGGAAATATTTTATATTTTGTTCATTTTTTCCATCGCTTGACTGCAATTGATATGTGGAAAACACGTATATGATCAATTCTTCCGCAGAGCGAGAATCCTTGCTTAGGTCCCTTAACCCCTTGAATCCTGGGCATGTATGTAAGTAAATAGCGTTCTAAATTTGCCCACAATTTCGTTGCCCCTACGCAAGAAGTGAACACTAAGCTGCGACTGAGGTGCCGCGGCAGGACGCACAAAGGAAAACAATCACAATTCACACAATGCATCCTGCCGTCCGTCACGAAATTGTCCTGATTTCGTTCAGTCTTGAAATTATCGTCAACAGAGCTGTGGTCAAGCCGCTGGGTGATACTACATCGAGTTTCAGTCACAAAACGTGCACGTTTTGTGACGTCACTTTAGTCCCCATCATCTCTTTGTTTTCCGACAAAATTAATAAGCATACTTGCATTGCTTGACTCAGCAGCACGACTTAATTAAAATGGTAAGCGTAAACTTAGGTCTATGGTTTCTCCATCAGCAGTCAAGTTAATCTCAGATTAAATTACTGCGGTATGTCCAGCACGGGCTTTGATCCTTTCTCTAAGCCTATACAGATACATAATTGATAATCATGCATACATCATTATGGTCTTGTTCAAAATTAAGTGTAAATTATGCATGCATGTGATTTGGGTATCGCAGAGCGCCAAAGAATTATGCAGGGTGATTTTTCAATATGGGTAGTAAAAGAATATTTAATAACTTTTATATAATTTAAAGGATTTAAAAAACAAAGTAATGAAATCCTGAAAGATACTAGTTTATTCTGATTACTTGTGAACATAATATTCTTCATGTACTGCCCCCCTGAGTGCAGACACAAATCGGCCCAAACACGCAGGCTCTTCATTACGGCGCTGAGGAGACCAGGCTCAATTCGCTGGATTTTTTCCTCGGTGGATGCCTTGAACTGGCGTAGATTCGTTGGATTTCATGGTAAACTTTTCCTTTTAAGTATCCCCAAAGGAAACAATCCAAAGGTCATAGGTCAGGGGACCTACCTGGCCATTCAACATCACCAAATCTTGAAATCAATTGACCCGGAAAATTTTCACGCAGAATACTCCTGTTCACAGTCGCCGTGTGTCTCGCGGCTTTTACGCCAGACTGTGTATCTAGGATGTAAAGCTTTTCAATAAAACAAGTATTGTTCAGGATTTATTAAATATTTGGTTTTTAAAATCTATTGAACAATATCGAAGTCATTAAATATTCTTTAGGTCCCGTATCTAAAAATCCCCCTGTACATACATATGAGTACGTGTAGTCACTGTAGATATACGATTTTGATGAGCATTATCTGTTTTTTCATACAGGTTGGCCCAAAAGTAAGGTACTCTCATTGACATCGGTAGCACTGATACGTTAACAAATGCTTAGGACACAATTCCATGAAAGGTTACCTCTCTTTTGGGCCACTTTTTTACGCTTACTGTATACAAATCTGTTGTGTTAGTGCCGTCTTTTTAAAATATGACCACTTGTCATTGGTTATCGGTTCGAAATATGCGTTGCTGGTTGTGAAAGAGTAACGCTGCTTTATAAATAGGTAGATTCGTGAGTAAAATTACTGAACATCAAAAACAAAAAAGCAATATAAAATGAATTTCATATTATACCTTAAAATAACAGAGCATACGTGAGTGGAGACTAGACCACGATCAAATTCACACTTCAGAGTTATTTCACCAGTGTTTGAAAATTTTGACCTCTAACGTACAGAAAAGTGCATGCCATGATTCAAATTAGAAATGCATGTATACAATTAATTAAAAGCGCACGAAGATTGGTGAAACTGGTGACCTAGTGGCCTTCTTCAGGAGGGACCGCGCCGTCTGAACAAGAGGCCTGGCTAGCGAAATGTCCGCTTCGGAGAGTGCCTCTTGCCTCCTGTCAGGGGTGTGGCGCTGGGGTTATGCCGTGGACAGCGAGCGCTGACACTCAGCATGGCTGCCCTGGGCTCTGACTTCGGTGCCATTGTGTTGGTGTTCTGGCGAGGGAAGCGTGTGTTGTGTGTTGGTGTTCCGGCGAGGGAAGCGTGTGTTGTGTGTCGGTGTTCTGGCGAGGGAAGCGTGTGTTGTGTGTTGGTGTTCCGGTGAGGGAAGCGTGTGTTGTGTGTTGGTGTTCTGGCGAGGGAAGCGTGTGTTGTGTGTTGGTGTTCTGGCGAGGGAAGCGTGTGTTGTGTGTTGGTGTTCCGGCGAGGGAAGCGTGTATTGTGTGTTGGTGTTCCGGCGAGGGAAGCGTGTATTTTGTGTTGGTGTTCTGGCGAGGGAAGCGTGTATTATGAAGAATAAAATTTTTCTTTGATTACGAACATCTCAGATTACAAGCAGAACTACCTCGGTGAGACAAATTATGTAGTGGGATTAATGGTGATCAATAATTTTTCTTAACTCAATTATCTCCATACTTCCGGGATGGCCCGTCCCTTTCTGGAAAACATCTATCTTCACGTACCTAAAATGTCTAATAGAACCAGAATGCAATGAGATATGATGTATTAGGTATTGGATCCATCTCGTGCCTCATTTTCTCTTGCAAGAGACGCCGATAGATGGTCAGGACGGACGGCCAGCGATGTACAAGACAGGCACCTTGTTTTTTCTTTGCAGATTGATCAGAATGTTCGATGCTCCAGATCATTCTTTGTGTCGATGCTCCATTAACCAATGATAATAAATGTCTAGGAGCCTATCGAGCTTATGAATGATCAATTATATTTATAGTTTCAACGCATTCCTCGGTGTTTGGAAATACTCGATATATTGATGTTATTTCAGGGGCGAATATTTGTTTGACTGCATAGCCTAGACAATTAAATGTTGACCGGCTTTCAATGTCAAGCTTAATAAAGCTTATAGATCCGCACTCGAACGAGAAACGCAGAGGCGAATATACGTCATGAAGAGCTAACAATTTCTTGCCATCTTCAAATATTAATACGAATCATTAAAGAAGAGAAAAGCATTCATCTATTGACTTTCGGGCTACAAATTTGAAAAACCTTTTTTCCATGTCAAAATATGCTGCGACCGATAACTCAGTTCCTACTTCAGATATCTAGAAAATTATCACGCAATTTGTTTGTTCACAAAAGCAATTTTGACAATTTACGAACTGAGTGAACCTCAATGCTAATGTAAAATTTTCGTCGATAGGCTTCTCAAGTGCTTCCTGTGTAGCTATTGTTGTACCAGAGAGAGATCGGGAACATCACGATAAATTGAGGTTACCTGCAGCACATGATTAATAAGCATCCACTCTCAGCACCTTCGGTATAGCACGCAATCCCGTACAAATTTCCTGAGACGGTTTCGCTTCACCAGTCGTTTTCTTATGAACTGGAAGGCTGACGCTCTCCTAGCGAGATCTCAAATTGGGGTGAAGGCTTGACTTTATTTTTCTTTTATCGGATACTCCAAATCTCCCTTTAATTCTCTCTGTCGACCTTCTTTCATCACAGGGAACACACGGGCTCAGCGTCTCAATATTGCGTTCGGACGAGACGAAAATGAATCCTTTATATGAGACATAGCATTAACGTGTGAAGTTCAGGAATCCTTCGAGCGAAATATGTGCTTTTTCCTACCTCATTTATTGGGGCTACATATTGAAATTACTGTTGGAAGCTTAATAAGGAATATTTCTCAAGAATTCTTATTTGCCGAGTTTGAAAATATTTTCCTAAATATATCACCACTTTTTTCATGCGAGCATGAACGTCACATTCTTACTCTATAATGAAAGAGAATTTCGGAAACCTTAGGTTGGTAGACCGTTTCCTTGCTTTAGAACTGCCTACACTTCTTCTTCTGTATCTTTCCTCGAATTTAAACAACGAATGCTTCGTGGCCTACTCTCTCTCTCTTTTTCTCTTATTTTGGAACAATGCATGTTTTAACGCCTGTTCTCCTCAGTTTGAGCTAATGAATGTTTCAATACCCTCCCTCTTTTACCTAAGAACAATGCACAGTTCATTTCCCCAGTTCCCACCCTCTGAACAACGCAGGTTACGCTTCCCTCTCTCCCTCACCTCGCTCCAATGAGCGCTTCCCTCTCTCCCTCACGCCTCTCCGATGAGCGCTTCATTAATTTCCCATCGCGCAGCCGTCGGCTCCTGACCGACCTCGAAAAACTGGCGCGTCGGGCACATGAGCGGCAGCGCGGCACGGGCCTGCGAGCGGTGGCGGTGGTGGCAGTGGCTGCCTCAGAGAGAGAAGGCAACCCCAGGTCCATTCAATTTCTGGCTAGGAATTGGTGTAGGTTATAATGCAATGGCTTCTATGGAACTAAGAGCGACTAATGAGTCACTTCTCAGCGAGGAAAATGAAATCTAATGCTTTGCTCGAGAAATTATATTGGTAGTAAAACGTTCCAACGTGAACGATCTCTGTAATTTCAAAACGATGCGAGTTAACTAAATGGTTCTATTCAGTTGTCACGTATTTTCCTGGCTACTAATATGGCGGTACAGCTCTCTCATTTTTTTGGGCTAACATTTGGAAATGTTGCTCATTACACCCATGATTTGAACGTCTGTTGGAATGAACTATTGACAACCGTAAACAGAAGTACTAAATTCGAAGCAAGATTTTATTTGAACGTAAGTTTTGGCCAGTGCTCTCATGAAGAAGTTGCCTAGAAACCCACATGGAAACGCCACATGCACAACAAATATTAATGAGCTCTCTGAATAGTCCTCAGTTTCACTTCGTAACGTGGTACTCAGAGTCATTAGCGAAAAATTAATGAGTGTTAAATTGGCTCAAATATAATCACAACAACGCTTCGGTCGAACTTCCGTTTGGCCATCCAATCGAGAATCTCTCTTGAAGCTAAATTATCGTAGACTGATCGGTCGAATAACATGTTTTGGCGGTCGCCTGAGGTGGTAAAGAATACTGTGTTTACATGATAAAGTCAAAAGCTGGCTTATGTATACCTGACCGTACAGTTTGGATGCACTTACGTAAAGCACAGTGTATGGATGTCCGAAAGACATGTTCACGAGGCGAAGCACAGCATCTGGATGTGTTCACAGGACAGAGTATTTTTTCTGTTTAGTAGAAGGACTGGTGCTATGCATGGTTACATCGGGTATCTAGGCTGCGGAACGTCAATTCAACGTGAAATCCTGACCTAAAACAGGAACATAAGAGGGCGGAGAAAGAAGGTATAAATATGAGTGCTTGATGATCCAAGGAAGGAGTTGTTACGGCACATCAAGGTGGCTGCTAATTTTGTTATGATTATTTATGCTACGAAAGGATTCTAAAATTTTCCCTGAGTTCTGGTTTCTGACTCTACACAAAGAGCTTACATTTTAAAAGTTACAAGAATGTTATTGTTGTCTATCATGCTGGTAGACCAGGGACATCTCATTCTTCTTTCGAACATTACCCTCATGCTTATTGACCCGAGCTTACAAATTCATACCAGTTTCCCCAACGTAATATGCATTAACAACAACTTGAGCCGTGTTAATGAAGGAAACATAAAATTTACTTTTTCTGCCAATGTGATTTGCCTGAGCTCGTCGTACACAACTATACAAATATTTTATAACTCTATTTTACGAGACTTTCGATACGCTCTTCAAAGAATCCTTTGACAAAGCTCTGCAGCCAGCTTACGTTTAGGTTTTTGGATAGTTATATACTTCGCCGCGTTGCGGCTACAGAATATTGAGGTCAACAGCAAAGCAGTTGAGCCTTGTTCATGTCTCGGTAGAAATGATGACCAAAATAAAAAACTAAACGAAAAAAGACGCATTGTTCTGCACCAAGTACTTCATACAAGAGACTACGGCTGAGGCTCTCAGATTTGGAGGAGATCTGGTCACAAAGGAACTTTTGTCCTACACTCCTACAGTTCAAAAGATTTTTAAACAGGTCTACCGTGAATAAAGATAGCATCGAAATAAAAATCCAGCTAAAACTAAGTGTAAAAAATGAGCTTACCCGGACGGCGCCTAACGAAGGGCTTCTGCGACCTAAATTTCGAGGAGCCTGGGACTATTTTCCGCAGTAGAACGCCTAATTCCTCTAAAAAGCTACCTAAAAATTCACTCGTAAATACTCAGAATGTTGTGTACGAGGGAACGGCAGTGAGATCGGGAAATAAAAAGTGCACTCAATTTCAGGATAATGGAGAAGGGCGCATGGCGCGTCCTGGGGCCGTCATTGTGCCTTGTTTTGTACCGTGCGGCGGGGGTGGCAGCTGCAGGGAGGCACAAATATCTTTATCTTCTTTTGCTGCGACCGACTCGGCACTGCTGACTGTGAACTGCAAATGGTATATTGCACAAGGACTGAACCCAAGTGTTATTGAAACAATTGCTCCTGGAGTATAACTCTCACTCCAGAGCTATACGAGTAATGGTAATCCAGAGCTATGCGAGTAATGGTAACGCCGTTACCCGTAATGGTAACCCAGTTAAACTTCTTTGCCGTAGCGTTTACAATTTTCAATAACTATCAGAATATTTTGTGGACGGTTGATGACCGACGGGGCGGCGGAATGCTAGACCGTAGCGAACGTAATGTTGTTTGTGCAATTTTTTAGTTTTCGCTAAACTTTTGAACTTTTAGAACGATTAAAAGATAGAAATTTGAGATTAATTATTTAGATTGCGACTCAAACATCGAAGTTGACAAAAACTTAATTTGCCTAATTTCCCCGCGTGTGAGATCTAACCACTAAAATACCAAAGTTTCCTATTTATTATTCACCTTGGTCACTAATAATAATCGTAATTAAAACGCTGAAACAATATCAGCTCGCCTAACATTACACTTTTTTGTTACATTTGTTTTAACTTTGGAAATAGTCGATGATTTTCATTATGCAGCTGGCTTCATTCTTTACAAATTGAGAAGGAATTGGATTGCATGCCAGAGAATCTGAAACCATCTTCACAGAAACGCCCCTGGTTTCTTTATTTTCAGTTTGGGAAGAATTTTAATCGTATCCCAGGCAATCTAAAGTCATTTTCAATTGTACGTACCTTATAATTTTAGTTAGTTTCTAATTGAAATGCTTTCTAGTTTTGTGATGTCTCCCTCAACATCAACATGAATGCCAATTTCCCTGTCGTCTAAACTCACTATATACAAATTGGAATTACAAGCTATGAATCTTTACTACATACAAATCCTTTAAACGAGATACCTCATCTCGCAGTGAATCTGAATTTTCCAGGAACAAGACTCAGAGAAACTCAGCTAATTTTCGCACACGTGTGTGTGCACATTACACGTCATCGTTATACGAAAAGAACTTAATTTGAACGGAGGGAACGCCAGAGTGTGATCTCAAGAACCATGATGGAGGCTTGCTTAAAAGCTAGCTCAAAATAACTAAGTTGAATGAGTTTTTACACCCACCAACAAGCTACTCTATTCCGTACTTAGAGTAATATTGAAATACACAGAAGATAAACGTTTCATTAGACAATTCGTACCAGACTTTATTCCACGTTTGGCTTCCATGGAGCACTGGGAACCTTTCCATTCAATGAAGGCAACGATGTGAAAGTGCACGGTGGCGTCAAGAGAAGAAGTCGCTGAAGCGTATAATGAAGTTGAATTTGGTTTAATTAAAGGGGCAAATTTAAGTAAAAATTGGTCTCCGTCGTTACAGCTCCATAACAAATTGTACGTTCTGACCCATATCAGAATTCATTAGGTCAAAGTTAGGTGAAACGATGTAATTCCCCTCATTGCACGAGTAATTCTTTTAGTTTCACTTAACATGTGTGCTTTTTGTGATGTTTAGACTGGAGAAAACTAACTCTGAAAATAACCTCTGATTAATAAGAAAACGAGAGAAATCCTTCGATGTATCATACAAAAATGAATTCCCATCGCTTAATTAACAGCGTAATCAAGGGAGATCCCAACTCTTGATCGAATGCAACTAATTACTCAAAAATGAAACAGATACGTAGGTTGTAAAGATACGTGGTGAATGTTTTGAGAGAGGAAAACATTGTTCCATCTTCGAAAGAGGAACTAAGGTGGAAATATTTCAAATATTGAACAAAGTAACACTAAGTTTTCTCTTAATTGTCGCAGTTGAGAAAGACTGGACAATTCTGTACCGTCCCTACTCCAGTTGTATGTATGATGTCATCAGCACCAGCTTGAGGCTATAGTTCATTTCCGTTCACTAGATGACACTCGTAAAGCTGTCGAGAATATAAGTTTGTTATTCCAATGCCCTACTTCACTTTTTACTTCATGACTCACCATGGGACAGTACAATTTTCAGATTAAATAAATGAGAATCAATTACTGCGGTGAGTCATTCGCAAATTTATATGCTGTACAATAAAATCACCGCAACCATGTTCTACATAAAATGAAAAAATAACCCTCAGAGAAAATCATTTGAAACTAAAAGCCTAAGCGTAGAAACACCCACGAGTGTACTGAAGGCAAGAAGGATGACAGCTACGGGAAATCTGAACAGCAGCACATTTTAAATTCTATAAATAATATAATTCAAATTTAAACAACCATGGCAGTAATCTCTAGCTTTACAATATCTATTTCTTTAACGAAAAGAACACACAAGAAGCTTTAAATTAAGAAGCAGCGCCCATTGCTCATGATGAGCACAAGATGACTTCGAATATTCGCAATGCAAAGAGTCGAGCACAAACAAGGAAACCCAAATTCATATCAGCATATTTTACAAAATATTAAAGCTTGACTTTTTCTGAAAATACGATTTTACGAGTTTACTGTTTCTACACCCATGTTGAAAAATTAATCACAATCACTTCTAAGCTTGTAAATTTGGAAGTGAATTAAGCGAAATGAAAAAAGTGCTTGCGTTGCGAAGTACTAATTTTTGCACCGGAATATTTATGATAGGATAGTGAAAAATATTAAACCCATTTTCAGGTGAGTATATTTTACAATCTATTAAAGCTAGACGTTTTGTGAAAACACGGTTTCATGAAGCACTTTTTTTGGAGAAGCAATTTTGATTTCAATGGTGGGAGCTTAGTTTCCCTCGACATGTCCTCCATTTTTTTCTTCACTTTATTACAGTCTTCGTCACATTCCTGCAATAACTCTCTTAACCAAATCTTGATTTTATAAAGAATAGAATTATTTCGGAAAAAATTGTATACTCATACTACAAGATGCGCGAAAGAAGAATCCGACTCAGCCTTCAAATAACAAAACCTTTTCAAGAACAAAGCTGATAACGCAGAATGGCGATCCCAAAATTTTCTGTCACACTGAAGGTACGTAAGATCTTCACCTCCTATTTCTTGTTACTTTGGAAAACCCGTTAATGAGTTACATCCCACATGGTAGTACTACTGATTCAGTGAATAATTAATTGTCTCTCGTTCAGATCACTTCGGTAGAGATTCCCACAAAACTCTAACGCAAAGCGAAGCTCTGAAATTTGGGGCATTGGAAGGCTCGAAACCTGTAGCTTTTGATTATGCCTATTAATGTTACAGCGACAATGCGAGGATTCAGAATGGTTTCATTAGGCTGATGACAATTTGGCGGATCGTCCAAATGATGAGGACAGGACTGCTGGCAAAATGAACGCAACTGCAGGATGAGCATCAGAGCTATTCCGTGCTGAGTGATGAGTGTTCTCGAGATGATTTGAAGCCGGCGACTGTTGAAGATTTTTCTAATTCGAAAACGAGCGGTGCCGATGCAGGACAGCACAGATAAGACAAATGTAATCAGTTACAGAAGTGAGCAGAAAATGAGTTAACTGTGACATAACATTGTTTTTTTTAACAAAGCTATCCTGTGAACATAAACTGAAAAGCAGTTTAATAACAATAACTCGACAGATGTACACCTTCATTAGTTCGAGCTTCGTGCTTTCATTACCGGAGGACTATCTTAATATCATCACAACACAATGGAAGTACAGCAGTATGGGAAGTTTTACTGTTTAGTGTCGTCTTTTCTTGTTAGCGAATAGAGGAATATTATATCACCCAGAAAATTCTTGGCTTTAGATTACTACACAAACAAAGACTAATTTCTGATGCCGAAAGAGATGTTCGCTCATGAGTGCCATAGATGGATCTGTAGGAAGCCGAAGCCTAATTTGAACGTGGTCCGGTTTACTGACAGAAAAATACTTCGTCCTATTTGCACAGCTACGTAGTTAATTCAATTGCAAGCTGAGATGTTACAGCTACGAAAATATTGCAGGATTTCAGATTTCCTATGACAGTGGCGCAACTGGTTTTGATTTTCTTTGGCTGGAATTTCAATATATTATTCTTCCATCTCTTTAACGCTGGCCTTGTAGCAATGCCATCACTATCATAAAAATGGTGCAGCTTTGGTGAAGGTCACCATTTTCCAACGTGATTCAGGTGATGGCAAGGCGTGAACCGTGCTGCTTTCTTTCAAAACCTCCTGGAAGCTTTGAGACAAAGGTGAAGTCATGAACAATCTGAGAAGAGCCTTTCTGGCAGTTCATGTGTGCATAAAATCGGGTCCTGTACGGAACTAATGCGACATTGTAGCAGTTCAAAAGTCTTGAACAATCTGAGAGGAACTCACAATGACGTCGGTGGAGATCTCGCTGGGCAGAAAAACGACTTGCATCACACTTGGAAAAAGAGAGGCTAGCTCAGTAAAGCCATTCTAAAGGATAATGGGAGGATATCCTGCAGAGACGACTATCTATCTCGGTGATAAATACTCATGATTTGTCTCTGCTTAGCCCATGCCAGGGGCTCTCTAGAAGAGGGCTATAAAAATATCTTTGAAAAATGGCTTACTCATAAAGGTGGATCTGCGTGCGTGTTCACAGGGCTTAGGATGAAGTACATGCGGAAGTACCAAGGTGGTTCTTCAGCATACTTGATATCTCTTGCAAACGAGCGTCGGTGGATAAATGAAATTATACGTTTTCTTCATTCTTATTATCTTTTGATTCAATGTTTTTTCTAGAAGCGTGGGAATGTTCTACTGAAAGTGAGAATTACAACGCGGGTCTTTTTTTGAGTTCTTCTCTACCTTAACGATCTCGACGTTGTGTGTAAAAATGAGCAATAATTGAAGTAGTATTCGTAGTAATATTTTCACTGTTTTGTACTGCCCATGGGGACCTACCCATGACATATGCATAAAAAATTCTTTTCAATTTCACTCATAGAGAAAAACAACCTTGACATTTTGCTTAGAAAATTTAAGTAAAATGTTTAAGTTTACGAGTAAGTCGTGTGCTGAACATAATTAATTGTGAATACCGTTATAAAGTTACTTGCTATCTAATATAAAGCCCATATCAGGATCGGCTGTAAATCCCAAAATAAAGAAAAAATTGTACGTCAACTCATAAGTTTATTAATTAAGAATGATTTCTTAATGAGTTCTTTTTATGACGAAAAGTTTCCGCGCGTAAATAAGGATTAGTGTGTGAGTTAAAGTGACACGTCAGAGTCCATTGAGGAGTCTTGCACCTCGTGAAACTACGCTCATTTTTTACTGAATTCATCTTAGAGGTTGAAATTGTCATGATCAATCCCGTATTAATGTTTTTTAAGTCTTTCTTGTGACGCAAGAATCTCTTCAGTAAACCTAAAATTCCTTATTAAAAATACGTAAATGCCTTCGTTATCTGCTTTTCACGGGCACTGGACTCCTGAAAATCTCAACGTAACTCAGTTTTACGGCCTTTTGGGAAAATAACCGGAGAGAGAAAGAGACAACGCTGCTTTTCATTGAAAAACTCAGCAAGATAACTCGCAAGTAGATTTTAACCTTAACATTTAAAAGCTTAGTCATAAATATATCGGGACAGTTTTTGGCTTTACTTCGACCATCTTATGCTGCGAACATGTGTTTGGAAAGTAAAACATTCTGAGCATTGCTGCGGATGATCTACGCAATTCCTTAACGAGCATTAACTGACGCGGTGAAGCAAAATAAATTGAACTTCAGCTACAGATCAATGAATGATTAATTATATTTAGGGAGTAAGCAATGATGTGAATTTATTGATATAAATGCGTGTATCGTTTCTAAACGTATATACATATATTTACCATTTCATTGAACCATTTGCCTTGTGAAGGCAAATATGTCAGCGTACTTTGCCTTCACACGATCAGTGGATATCTGAAGACAGTGTCGGCAGAGAGTCAAATATGGGTATCGAATGTTAACGTTGCTTTCTATTCTGGAGTCTCGAACCTTGACGTCCGACCTGACTCCAGAATAGAGAGTAAAGTAAGTTATGGGGCACCTTGCGACACTATCTTCAGACAATGACTGATCGTGTGGAGGGCTCATTACACTCACAGACGTACTAAGTTCATTAGCCACGGGTACTGGTGGTGGCCTTGCGAGACTACGGTAACAATTGATGAGTGAGAAACGTTGTTAGTATTCAACGCAATACTAAGTCAAGGAAGAATATTCAGTGTCAGTTTATCAAATAGACAAAACTTACTGACCATCACACGGACATATAAACAAAAATGAAAACACGTTACTTGAAAAAGTTTTGTAACCAGTTTAGTGAGCTGGAAGGTGAACTTTAAGACAGAACTTATTTAGGACATTGATAACTTCCTTGGTTAGATTTAAATGTATGCTTGATATTTACTTCACAGTGGCCAAGCGCACAGAGTGTCCTCTTCATTTTACAACCTTCATTTTAGTGTCTTTGGGGAGGAATTATCTTTCTGAGGGGTAGAAATCTCTCATTAAAAGGTTTCGATACATAGAAAAAGCTCTATTGAAAGACATTCAAACCGTTTCAGTACTGATAGTTCAAAACTGAAGAAAGTCTACGGAAATGTGGACCATATTTTCATGTCGATGATTTGCTAACGATTAACAAAATTCAATCTAAAAATGCACAACGAGGGCCACTGGATTTTTGCCCATGTGATTCTGACTTGTGACGCAATTATCAGAGTATACGCCATGAGAATGTTTTGTGAAATATTCATAAAAAACGAATTTTTGGTCAGAAACTTATATAGAAGGAGAAATTATCAACCTCCATATGAAATTGTACAAGCTTTGCTCGGACGTCAAGTTTTACACGATGTTGCAGTGAATCAGTTCAATATTGGTAATGAAAAAAAGATTCAGGGAAAATATTGAAACTTGAATGAATGGAAGTTCGAATAAAGTCCGTCACAATCATTTTGCCAAGCGATTGCACAGACCACGAGATCGTAGGCTGTACTATCAATCTGAAGTAAATATTGTTACGATCCTGCTGAAACTTCAGTTCATTTATCATATGTTGCCTGCACGTGACATAGCAATAAAACCGATAAAATATTAACAAATAACACATTAGACAAAGGAAGGATGCTACTTGGAATAGCAAATACGCTACTGCTCTTCTTGATATTTCGAAAGGATCAATATCTAGCAATGATTAATATTTCACAGGGATCAATACTTTGCAAGGGTTAATATTTAGTAAGGATTAAATTTTTACTAGAATCAATATTTCGGAAAGATCATTACTTTGCAAAGATCAAGCGATGTAAAACTTGTGCCATTTGAATGTACAATATCATAATTCTACTTTGAGACATCACTGTTTCTTTCTACACAGATACTGAGTCGCATGTTCAACTCTATGTTCTCGGTTTATTGTCTTCAGAATCGGTTGAAGTTTCATTGTACTAAAACTCGAACTCAAATTGTCGATACTTCATTCTGTATTATTCGTAATAGCTTCAACTATTTTATATCATTTCACAGCTCATCTGTCAACTGTACTTCCCTGAATTTATCCGGAGTATACAAAGAGTCATGCGATGTTTTTGGTTAATATTTTACTCAACGGGCTAATCGCCACAAATTCAGGCTAGTGAATTAAGCATCACAACTCGAAGTCTCAACGTGACGTCTACACTTATTTTTAAAGTTGTAGTCTTGATGGTTGAAAAAAATCGTGTGAACTATACTTCGTATGTGACTGATTGCGGAATAAACTATTTTTCTTTTTTCTTTCCTTCTTTCCTTCTTCCTTTCAAGAGTGTGAGGCTCTATAGGCAATCTTAATTAATGCCATGTTAGGGCAGTGAAATTTAGAACCGTAAAATACTTTTTGTATTGCACCTCTTTTTTTATGTATCGATGCCCCATTGCGTTTAAATATATAGAAGCATAGATATTTACGTTCACATGCACGGCCATTAACATTTCAATTCTGTTACCATTATCCGTTGTAATAGCAACAGTAATAAGCTGTAGCAATGTTTCGTAATATTTCATAAGACTCAAAACATTTAAATATATTACTAGTTTAACACGCCGTAACTCTTCTTTAAGACATCACTGTTTCGTTCTAAGACGAGGCTTCAAAAAATCAGTGGAAAAAGTCCATACCTAAAAAATGTTTGATTGAAAATGACCGA
>VOMN01113843.1:0-25456 GCA_014899125.1 Orchestia grillus | reverse complement strand
ACAAGTTTAAAACCTTGAAAATTCGCATCAATGCTACTCTAGTAACTGAGAAAATTGCCTAGTAACTGAGCATCAATGTTGCCTAGTAACTGAGCTCTTATTTCCTGATGGTGGTAGCTACATGAAGACAATTCGTTCGTTTGAGCATCACCTTCCACAAAATATAACGTATCTATTTCTTAATGTAATGTCTAATCGAGAACCTAGATGAGTAAATACGTCAAAAGTTGCATTTAGCTGCAGAATATTAAGTTTCTTTAGTCACCACTAGTTATGCTGTAGGTGGCATTGCTGTTCTCAATGTGTCGTACATTGTGTCTACGGTGCTGTATAGGCAACAATTTTTGCAACGTGTGAAATGAGTGATGTTAATTGTTAGCTATCCTACATATTTTATTTAAATCCTCAATTGTAAACGATACGTTGGAGTTGTGTTTCGTGAACGAGGATTAAATTTAGTAAGACATGACCGGAGACCGGTACTTATGGGCTATCAAAGTCCTTCAACTGTAGTTTTCGTGATGCGTTATTTTTACTTACTTTGTTCTTAAAACTTCGTTGCCACGGGCACGAAATTTGGATATATTTGATCATTGCGCAGCATTGGGTTCTTAGTTTATTTTGAATTACGCATTCAAATCTCATTGTATGTGGCATGCATTCCGACAACTAAAATTATTTGGGTGGCAGGAAATGGTTGTACGAGTTGGGCAAAGGCCGGGACTCGGAAGCAGTGGTGGCGCGTCAGCTGCCGAAGAGCGTGGGCTGCAGCAAGAATTTCCTGGGCCCTGAGAGCCTCTACACCCGCGCGAAGGTCCAGGAGTGGACCAGAGCTCTTGCGGAGGAGCTCGCTGAGCGACTAGTGGAGGATCAAAACTTGGTCAGTCCGGAGCATAATTCTTCTCGTTTGTGCTGTAGAAGTAATGGGAAATAAATCTTGGTCAATCCGTTGCACAATCATTGTTTGTGCCATAAAAATATATAATGGACACAAGTATTGGTCACGAGGCATAACACCAGTTTTGGGACTCACAAGAGGCCAGCTGACTAGATCACTGCCAATAGACCATTGGAAGCCAAGAGTTGAGATATTGGCCCTAATCGGCTGTGTATCGCCGCTCTCGCGTCATAAATAAACTCGTTTCTTTTTGCTCCATAACGGCAGGGTTTTGCAAAAGGAAAATCAGGAAAGAAGGTGGATGGAGCAGAAAGTAACTGTGTTAGAAATCGTAAAGCTATTCGTTTTATTGCGGTGTAGAGGATTACAAGATGTTTTTAAAGATTTAACCATTTTGCTAAGTTGATGTCGATTTCGTATTGCCTGAAAATGAAGCCCCTACTTGAGAATGATCAAACTCATGCGTTCCGAATCTCGTGGTTCAACTAGGCAACATCGTTGGACTATAAGTCTCCAGAATTTATTTTATATCTCATTGCAGAATGTTACCTCGCATCTAGCCAGCATTTAAATTCACATCACAAATTGTGGAAGCACGTACTTCACTTGACGGAATTCTTGAGTATATCCGAAGGGCTAATTTGTTTCTAACCCTGAACCAGTGTTGCTTTTCGGTCCCAGTGAGTCGAGAATTTATTCGGTTGCTAAAAGGAACGGGTCATTTATTCTTTTGTGTTCCCCAGTTCACATCGTAATGTTAATATCTGCACCCAATATTTAAAGTTTGGCTGATGATACTCGCGCATTTTGAATTCAACTTGCATTGACGCATTTTTCATTTTTAACTTAGTGCTACTCGTTTTTCTTTTTACACTATGCCATTTATTTGTAAAACTACTTAGTGCTGCTTTTTTTTAGCTTACGTAATAAATCCTGTATAGCGCAGTGTTGCCTCCAGGCATCAGTCCATAAAAACCTCTGTCTAAAGAAAAAATAGAAAAAATATTTTGACGAAGCATTTAAAGTGAGAATTTATCTATCATTAAAAAAAAATTTCTGCACGAATTTTTTTCCCAATAAGGCATATATATATTCCCAGAACAAAACATGTATTTTTATATAAAAATATATTTATTTTTTACTTTGAGTAAAGTACGAGTCACGTAGGGTTACTAATACAGTTTCATTAACAGAACAAGCGGGTGGCACGCACCCTCACTGTAAGCTACCGCCTGGGCGACAAGCCTGGCCAGAACAGCAACTATGGCCCCAACTCTGGCACCAGGTCGTGCCCCCTGCCGTCCTATGCTGCGGAGCGCATTGCTGACGTCACCATGACGCTCCTCAACTCCTGCAACACCGCCAAGCAGGCAGACAAGTGGTGAGTCGCGTGCCTTTACTCTTCCATGACGTGGGAAATGGAATTCTTTTTAATATCAACCCTTGACCGACCGAATTCTTTTGGCGGTAAGGCTTCATTTACCTTTGCTAAATGCTTGGTCTCACCGTAACACTCATTAGTATTTTATAAGAGTATTACTGCAAGCCGCGTTGTTGCGCGGCAGTTTCATAGTTAGCTTACAAAATATCGCGTCTTAAACGAATATTTAAAAGAACTCAAATGTTCTATTTGGAAGAAATTGATATGACCGTACTTTTGGTGGATATGGTTTCTTAACGATAGTACATTTCAAAAGAAATAATTAGGTACATTTGTGACCTATGACATACTATACCGAGGAAATATCATTAACCCATTAGTAGATAAAATTTATTCCACAATATATTTTATCAATTTTTGTAGAAACTAGTCGTCAGGAGGTCATTTGTATCATAGATTAAAGTTGAGGAAAAAAATATTGTCCATTACTGAAATGAATGAGATTCCATGGTGAGCACGAATAGAAGTCATGAGGTAACAAGAATCTAAAGTAAATAAAAATGGTTTTGTATCATTTGATATTTCATGCATATGTTATTTCATTAGAAAAATTTCAAGGCAATGTAATTTATTGTCATTTCCTTCTGTTACTCTTATTGGTATTATCATTTAACGTCCAAAAATTAGACGCTATCCTTTTATTGGTTAATTTTGTCCATGCTATGAACGAATGTAGCAAGTTCCGACATTTTTGACGTGGAGCAAGTCATGTACTAGATTTTCGTTAACTTATGGAAACAGGTAGGTTGAGAGGTGTTCAAGTTTTGTTTTTCCTGCAAATAATGTATCGGGGAATGGGGGTGATTTAACTGAAACACATCAGTCTCTCATATCAATTTTATCTCGCAGAAACGAAAAGACAATATGTAATGCGTTGAAATCCTTCTTACTTGGTTACTTTCTAACTTGCTTGCTTTTGACATTCATTTGTATAAGTATATGTGGCATCATTGAAGAACAGTAGAAATAAACCAGGGTAATTGATAAATTCTTACTGTTCGTTCAAAACTAGGTTGTATACGCACGCAAATACATATAATGTGAACGATAAATACGTATAATTTACTTCATTTATAACCAAGTTATCTTCGCAAGGGCTCAGTTGTGAGAGAAATTAGCCGCTGTGCATCAGATATTGAATTACGAATTATACACAGGTGATGAATATTCACATGGAAAGCATCGAAATCGAAATGAGAAATTAACACTTTTGAGGATCTGTTTGTAAAGAGAGTGTTATAAGAAATTAAATTTTTGGTTTTTCATTATGAAGAGAATTGGTTAATATTTACAATATTGACAATGTCGTTGTTTTGGGCAGGTCTCCTGCACTTCTAAACATAGGAATGTCCGCTGGCAAATTCGATGATTTCCTGTCGTCGGGGATGCCGTCGATCTCCGACATGTTCAAGAGGGCGGAGCTGCGGCAAGCTAGAAGTGATGCCGGCACGTTCACGGGGCCTGAAACGGGCGATTCACAGTGTCAGGAAGACGATCAAAGACAGGTAAATAACGAATTATCCACACACTCGTTTTCGGAACAAGAAATTGATACAGGGCAAAGAGCTGAGTGCCAGCAAGGTATAAACAAGTTTTTAATTGCAAAACAAATGTCGTCTGACTGCAATACCTCGGACTACTCGATACATGATGATGGAACGAGGAGTTCTCCGTGCACTTCTACTCGCAGGGGCACCAAACTTCATCAAAGCGATGCAGAAGATAGCAAAGACAATTCAGGCAGTTCATTTTTCAAAAATTATTTTATGAGGAAAAAAGTGAGCGGCAGCGCGATAGAAGAAACTTGTACCGACCCAACATCAACCATCAGACTAGCAAAATCTGACGAAGACAGTCGCAGCGCTTTAGATCTCCTCGTTGAAGAACTTGATACCAGCGATGAAGACTTGCCTTTGTCAAGGGACCTGAAAACTAAGCAGATTTTGAGATCGTCACCTGTTGCAGAAGACGGCGAAGAGTCTGTTTACGACGCATCGACGGACGAGGACGAGTCTCCTACCAAGAATAGCGCTGAGAGGCACGACACTCGAGGAACATGCAGAGAGCATAAAACGAGTTTCTGCAAAGAGCTTAATTCTGCAGTGGTAGAAACAGAAACCGACACCAGAAGTACAAATGTAGACCCAGCACTTGAGCTAAACTCATCCAATAACGATTCGAAAGGGATCGATGCGGTGTCTGTGACGGAGCTTTTCCCTAACCTTGATGAGGTGGACGAGTCTCTCTTGCCCCACCTGCCTCAGGACCTGAGGAAAGCTGTAAACTTGGCCTTGGTGCGCCACAAGGCAGAGAAGGCTGGCAGAGAAGCCCTTAATACGACTGGCATTGCAAGGTTTATGACGAAATGTGACAGTAGGGAAGAACGCCAGCAAGAAAATGGACTTAGGTCGTTGAAGAAGTCTGCTACGAATCAAGAAAATTATATAAATGGTTTTGAGAAAGGGTTACACACGGGCATACTTACAAACGTGCGAGGAAGTAATGCGACCCCAGATAAGTCACCAACTGCAACCCAAGAGTTGGGAGCAACAGCGTCACCAGGTCCGTCTTCTGTGAGAACTATCAATGTATCCATGTCCACCCAAACGATGAAGCGGGGAGAAGGGAGCTCTTCTCTGAACTGGGAAAGGCTCCCCACTAACGGTTACTACTCACGAGAAGGGCAGCAAGCTTACGAAAACTTGCCTCAAGATCCAAGTTCACCTAACGAAGATTGTTCCACCAAATGCGAGCTGTGCGGTGCCAAAATTAGTTATTCGGAAGTGGCAGAGCACGCCGACTACCACGTGGCGTTGAAGCTGCAGGAGCAATTGCAGGCTGGAGCTTACCCTGCCGGTGGCAGTAGGAAACTCGAGACCTCCGCACCGAGTAGAAAAACAGCGAAGCGAAAAGTGCTCAGACAGTCATTGCCTGAATCAAAGAAATATAAAACTATCGATAGCTTCTTCAACAAGTGAAGAGTCTATCACTGAATTATATATATCGCTTGAATTTTTAGTTGTTAAAATTCGTCGGCGTCATTTGATACATTTCCAGAAATTTAATACTATACCCAGTCTTGCTTTACCATATGATTGACTTAAAAATTTTACAAAGGGGATACTAATCCGTTGCACCCATTTCTACTTAAAAGAAGTTAAGTGAACCTGATAATAGATAAGAAATTGCCACCAATGTTTAGAAGATTATAATCAACGCATTGTGACCAATTTGATGTACATGAATTTTTAAGCCATATTGTTTTAATTTGTTGAAATAGATAGAAAATAAACTTGACTCCGTTGAAATTGCATCGATGTAGTATAGTCCTGTCGCCAGAAATTATATGAAAAGACGTCTTCCCATACTGAATGCAAATATTTTGTTGCTCGTCCAATAGTAGAGTTAAAAGAATACTATATTTAAATATAAGTTTTCATGTACATAGAAGACTATTTCTCACTCAACTTACTGCTTATAATCAGTTGTATACCAGTGCATTTTACCTCATTGCCTTGTGTTTCACCGTTTCACCTTCGTACATCAGTCACAATACTTCATTCTTGCACATTCGAGCGATAGACCTGATGTGTTAGGTACCGCAGCAGGGCATATTTTATTTTAAGAACACTAAATTATATCGTGTGACATACTACCAATCAAACATTCCAATTACATTAGCAGCGTAAGAAAGTTTTCGTGACAGAAATTGAAGACCGGAAGAAAATGACGAGAAAGGACACGACGCCACTCGAACATAACGTCTAGGCAACAATTCTTATAAGTAGGCCTCCAAATACTCGGGCCAAACTATCATTAGTATAAATCAATACGACAAATGTTACAGAATTTTACTCACTCATCTAAGTACAACTGAACAAAAACTACAAAGAGAAACTCAAATCAACAATATAAATATCGTCGTAAGCTATGCATTACAAAAATAGGAGAACAAACCTTGCATGATATCGTCAAAAAAAGATTAGGCTCAATCAGCGATCGAATGCTGCAATGCGCGCTTTTCTACATCACTTCAATTAGCGAATGTTCCACGTTGCAGTTGAGTGGGAATCTTATTACGATTTCGAGAAGCACGTCAATATCAATCACAATAATTTTAATCATACACTTCGACACACTCGAGTACAGGGCTGGAGCAAAACAAACTTTCACTACCGCAACTCTTTCAGCTTAACGTCAGTCATACAGCGAGCGCTCTACATATCTATCACAAAATCAAACATCTTCCGGAACTTGGACTTAGGTTTTTTTCACGCTAACGCATACCATCCGCTGGCACGCCGTAGGATTAGGGACTGCAATTGCGACACAGAATGAAGAATTAGTTTTATGGATAACTCTTAGCGTTGGAGTTCACTCGATTTAAATGCTTTTCAACACGAGACATAGCTAAGTTGTAAGAAATGAGAGAGCAATAATAATATTAACATAGAGGTTACACCCTAGGAAATACATTCTGTATCACAAGATCGTAAACGAAAAGATAGGCTTGTTACTCTAATTTTTGCATCCACGTATGGAACATTTGAAAAATTGGCATTAGTAGTTACGAAAGAAAACACGAGTGTCAAAATTTCGAAGGAAATTCAAAAATTTCAAACCCATCGCAGCAATTAAGTGATCAGCATTTCATAGAAACTTCAAGGTATTCGAGCAGAGTATTATGCAATATTACTACCGAAGGCTTATGGCGGAAGTTAGAAGGTAAACTCAGGTAGGGCGTTATACAAGAAACAAACTCATGTCCTACAGCATATATGAAAATTCATGAAAAGATCTTAGAAAGAGTAAGCTGCTCAAAAACAAGGAAATTTTCAGGTAGCCGAGTAGTTTCGAAAATTGCATGCAAGCTTTTCAGAAATAAAGAAAATTGCATAGTAGCTGATTGGAAATTATGTTATATTAATTGCTTATAAGCTGCAGGAAAAACGGCAAAGAACATTTCCCACAGCGTAGAAGCAATTAGGAGTTGATGCCCAAAATGCAGAGTTTGAAACTTAGATTTCGAATTTTAATTATTTTTCGCTTCAGATTTGAAACTAACGAGACGAATACCAATGCTGGACTGTGAAGCTCCACAGAATGTTTTCGTTCAGCTAGAAGCAAGTCAAGGCTCGCCCGCAAGTGCTCAGACGGAAGTAACCATGTAGCTCATAGATAGAATTAATTTCACCAGAGCTGGAATTAACCCCTGACAATACTTACCACTGTAGGTTAGCCCTTATAATTCGGACAAGAACTAAAATGAATGACCTTGAGGTAACGAACAGAGTTAAAAAATTGGCAGTGGGCGAGGACATGTCTTTCATGAAGAAAGAAAAACTATTCTACGACTCCAACGATGCACGTGCATCGGTCACGGCGGTGAACATCACCTCAACATTCAATAGAAAATTATTTACATCGCGCGTAATTTCACAAGTGATCGTACATTTCGTACACAAAACTTCCGAGTAATTTTGAGTGCCTGTTTCTTCAACTCTACAAAAATTCGCAAATACTAATAAAATAATAGTAACTCAAGTTTACCGCACAATATTAAAATCATTAGCCTGCGGAGCAGGTTTTCATTTCAATATTTTTTGACGAACACTTGTTACTCATCCAATTCATCTTTCCACGAATATAGCGGAGTTTCATTTAGCGACGTAACAGGTTGACTTTCATCTATTTCGCACTTGAATTGCTTTTCATGTGAAGGGTCACTTCTTTGGAAGGAGTCAGAAGAATTTTGTGGTGGCAAGGGAGCTGAAAGCAAATCATTGGAATCTTGTAGCACCGATGGGGCGGTACAAAACGGATCTGTGGCACCTGATTGCTTCGTAGGATCGCTTGCAGGTATACTAGATACCAATTCAGGCGAGTTCATCTTACAAGAGGAAATGCTGGGACTTTGCAGAGATGGGCACGAAGTTGAATTTTCCTGAAAGTGAAAAAAATACATATACCGTTTGACAACAGACAACTTTCTCAACAACACATTACATCCCTCCCTCACAAACTTGAAAACATCCATACACCTAAGAGTGGCCTTCCTCTAGCCTCAATTTATATTTTAAGCCACGTTTATTTTTCTCACAAAATGAGCTTGGTTTTTCCAAAACCTTTCCCTATTAAAGAAAAAACAGTTTCGCAGCCTAGTTCACCATATAAATGGTTACTTCCGTACCCTCCCTGCCAACTCGAGGATGCTTAGCCATTTCATGCAGTAGCCTTTAAGATATGGCAATTCACGAACACAATCATTTTATACCTATCAAATCATTTAAAAACTGACATCTTAGTCATGCGCGTTTTAATTACATCCAAGAAAAGAACACATAATTATCCTTGCTTAGCCCTCGGTTAAATGCCGTAGTTTTAAAGATCACAGAATCTTTTCATTAGGAAAAACAGACCGTCTGAAGAGAGAGAATCAAGAGAACACAATAATAAAAAATCATGCTGCATGCTGGTGTAGCAACTGAAGAGCCAGTACAATACCTGGGACTTGGGCAGGGAGGAAGAGTCAGCAGTCGGTTGCGGGGTTGCAGGCAAATTTACACGGAGCAAACCGCTGCCTGAGAGAATTTGCTCCTCGGAGCCAAGATGAGGTTTTGAGGGAATACCTAGAGCGTCAGGATTGTAGGAAGGTAAAAACTGAGGAAAATTTGAACGAGTCTCGTGGTCTTGAGACATATCATAACTAGGCTGCAAGGCTAGATTTAAAGTAACGTCAGCAGGAGGAACTAGATCAGAAGTATGGCCGTGAAACGGCAGGAAATTTCCATGTTGGACGCTGTGCAAGAGCTGTTGAGACCCGCTCGTACCCAGGCGTTCTTCAGCGCCCTGAAAATAGGAAAATTTACTCAACATATTACTTGATAATGGTTCACTTTGCTGGTGGTGACCAACTGTACAGCAGAAATATGTATTCCTGTGGAGTGTAAAGCATAAATATGTATAATGGAGTTATGGGGACACGCAACGCCTTTAGACTTTGCTTCAATAGCAAACCTACAAGATGCACAAAATCCTTAAGAGATAGCGTTTACTGCATACTAATTCAGGCGTTTTCAATAATTTTTTATAGAGAGCAACAATATAGTTCTTTTTATAAGAGACTCTTCAAAGAAAACGATCTTTCTCCTCACTTTTAGCTCACAAAATACGGTTCAAGAAGCATTCAATAACAGATCAAGAGGTATGTGACCTTTCTCAATGTCAAAATTTTTAACAGATACAATAAAATGTACCTCTGAGGTAAGTTAAGCAACCATTATGTATCAACAGCTTTCATAGTGTGCATGAAAATCTGTACCCACATCCACCGCGATAAAAACTACGGAAATCAACTAGTTCGTACACGAACACCGGCGATTGATGTGTGACCGGTCACGGGTGCCAAGGCAGGTGCGTTGGTGTCCCAGCCGAAAGATCGGATCGTCTCAGCAGCACGGAAAGGAACTGACTGGACGGTCCTACTCTCCAGAGATGGGCATAGCGTCGAGAGCGTCACAGTACGGTAGAATTTCGATGACGCTTCAGTTCCAGCTCCTGTAACACAAAATGATGTACATGCACCGTAATAAAAAATATGGTTATTTTGTCAGAGTATTCTGCGCTTTCAAGTTGGCAATGAATTTGCGAACAAAGCAAAACAAGAATGTGATCACTTAAATTACTAATGAAGACAAAGATGCACTGGAGCGCCTCAAAAAAAACTTCATCTTGCAATTTGCAATCGGTGTTGGAGGTTATTAATTAAAGGTCCCTTAATGCAGTATCTCATAAGTAAGCCAGAAATGCCATCTACCATGTTTTAAACGGGAAATAGTCATGTATGCACGAAATTTAAATTTAACCAAAATGTAAATATTCATTACTATTAAATTTATATACAGTGCTTTTATTCGGGTATTTCCCTGTTCTATCAGAGCGAAACCCGTTTTCGTACATACATGGAATCGGGTATATTTACAAGGAAAATGATTCGGAGTCTAGCTCCACTATCACTTTTACGAGAGCAAATGCATGTGGTATAAAACCGACAAACAATGAGTACGAACGATAGATAAAATAATGCGGCAAAAGCTAATAAATTAATATGCAAGCAAACAATGAATTTATAATTTGAAGGTGATACGACATATCTGTACTGTTGAGAATGTCCTCAGATCACCGGGATTTTATACGCAGTCTAATATTTTGAAATCGATTTGCATACAGATACATTGCATTTATCATCATGAATACGTATAGCTAGGTGAGGAGCGTACGCTAATTAACAGCCAGTACGAAAGCGTCCACAGCGGTGCTCAGTTATTCTGGCATACAGATTTCGTGACGTCATTCCAACGTATGATGATGTGCACTGCTCTGCTCACAACTATATTTCTAGACCAGAGAAGCCCGTATCTCAGTGAAAAGTTTATCTTTTTACCTGGAAATAAAAGGCACCCTTGAATTGTTAACCTAAAATATATGTGGTTTTCCATCTGGAAAATATTTTTCAATCAGTGATTCTGACTTTCGTGACAGCTTTTCAGAGGGAACGCCAAAATATAAAAAATGTGCTATACAGATAACTTCGACTTTTGTTTATTGTATTGCTGCGCCAGAAATATTTTAATTGAAAAGTCATAATACCTAAAAAAACATTCTTTACGAAAAAACTGCAAAAATTTAAATTTATAACGTATGCATACGAGTATGTTGAAAGGTTGAGCAAATTTTGTAGTCTATTTACAAGAGTTTGAATGCAATTAACTTTGAAGCTTCGTGCGCAACAACTACAACTCGTGCTTAGTCCTGTGACAGTTCGCTTAGGGTAAATCGAAGTCTGAAATTGATCCTCATTTCTAGATTTTAGACGATCAAGAAAGGTGAGGCTGTCATTCCATCCAATTTCCATGGTAAACTTGATGTGTTTCTAATTCAGGTAGCCTAAAAATAGTTCTTCATGAATTATTTCAGTAATTTGTCATACTATATTGGATCGATCGAATGCTGCTCAAACTGACTTGATAAACGAATGGGCTAAAATTTAACATAGCAATCGGCTAAATCACAAGCCATACACTTACACTGACTCCCGAGCACTCATGATCAAGAGCAAATATTGAGATAGCAGAATCGGCCAGAAAATGCCGGTAGCTTATGACATCTATGTATTTATGACACAAATTTGAGATTTTAATGAGCCCCTGCCACGAAGCTCAGGAGTGATCACCAGTGAGGAGGAAGACACTCTGATGCTTGCAGTGCAGCGAGCGGTGTAGCGCAGGCAGGGCAGACGCGTCGTCACCAACATCAGACACCACTCGCACCAGACCAGTCTCGACTCCCCTGCACAATACGGTTTATCAGTAGAACACAAGCAGCGTGTGTTTTTCATCCCACCAAAAATAAAGTTGATGGATCTAGTAATTTGAGAAATATTAGCGAGTTCTGAGCGCTTAGTCGAGTGAATGCTGAGTTACTCTCATCTAGTAGTTGATATTGGAACAGGTACGAAGCGTGTCCTCAACGTGGTGTAGTCCACAAGCCAAAATAAACTTTCAATCTGAAAAATTATGATAAGTTTTATAAGGGGAAGGAAGTTGATATTTTCGGGTATTCCTCAAAAATAGAATTCGAGAAAAATTGACTGTCGCAGAAAGGATGTGTTAGGTGTAAAGTTTCAAGGCAGTGATACCAATTACTTCCTCGATATTAGTATTCAACTATCATCAAACAACTACTGAGCATCGTAATTAACAGCAATTATTTAATTTAGGCCTTGCCGATACACAAAAGGAAAAAAACGAGTATCGTTGAAAAGTTCTTGAATTGACGCTAAGTAAATGGAATAGATTTTGACGCTCACTAAAAGGAACATATTACCTAAAAATGATCAAGTTATTTATGCACTACCACAATTCAAACAATCTAATATACATTTCCTTCGACATGTAAAAAGGCCTTGGAAACAAATAAACTATGATGTAAACTGTCACTCCTATAAGAACTTAATTTAAAAAATGGCTCCCTTCTGAAACAACAGGAAAGTGAAATGCGTTTTTCATCATCGGTTAACGAGTTGAAATGTAGATAACGCAAACTGTTGCTCTCTTTTGTTTACTAATCCGAGTGTTCGCATACTTGAATGTTTTACGTAACTACATATATCGTTGACCACAAACTTATAGAAAAAGCTTGATTTCTGGTATGAAACCTACGTGCGCGAATAAAAATGAACCTATGAAGAATATTTAACGAGCTCGAACCTGATGACAAAGTTTTCTGCTAAAAACATTTATAGTTATTCAATTAATCAAAATGAGTAGAAATGAATGAGCAAAAACAATTTACGACGTGAGGTTTGAGCTTGAGTCATAATGGAAGTAACTTGACACATGCATTTTGTTGATAAAAAAAAGTAATAAAAACAGAAAAACACAACCGTTCATAAAAACAGCGTTCAACCATTTAAATTTCTACATAACGAGGGAAGTGGGCACACGTCAAAACACTCAATATTAAAATTATTAGAGTAACAAATTTAGAGGCAAAAAACTGAGAAACTTGTCCCCACCAACTAAAAAGTTTTCGATGAAGGAGACGAAAGTTAGGCAAGTTTCGAACGATAAGAATAGGACCAGAGGCACTGACCGGCGCAACATCTGGAGGTTGAGGCACAGAGAGCAGAGCAGTCTGTGTTCCAGGAAGTTTGACGGGTGACTCCTTAGCGCTCTGACGTGAGCAAGGCAACAGGGAGTTTATTGAGACTTTGTTCAATGCGTCGGGCAGCGAGATACTTGCTACATTGAGGGCCAGGCGGAATATTTTCGAAATCGATCAACAGGTTGCTGAGCTCTTGCAAAAGAAGTGAGCTTAGATTTTCCTAGATTAGGAAGCAGCGAGATTCTCCTAAGATAAAGCAATCGAATCCCCTAAAGTGCCTACTCAAATATACATACAACTTTTTACACTTTTAACAGAAATATCGAGCGCCACCTTGACCAAAATTTTTCATCTATGAATTTGATCTTTCTCAGGCTGCTTTAGCCTGAGAAAGATCAAATTCATAGATGAAAAATTTTCATTATTAAACATAAGTCAAAATGCGAGTTTTGCAACGAACTTAGACACAAATTCGAATCCTCTTAAGAGTATAAGGTAATTTCATCATTCTCATACGAAGCGCAACATAAACCTTACTATTTAACAGAGGTAGGCAGCGCTACTTTGAAATGCAGCGGCCGCTACATTTCAAAGTAGCGCTGCCCACCTCTGCTATTTAAGTTCAGTTAACGCAGTCGACTGCGAGTCCGTTTCACTTCCTGCTTTAGAAATTACTTCAGAATGTTACAAAGGAAATATAACTTATGCATTTATTATTACTAGTTCGAATCTCCCTCGCCACATGGAAATGTGATCTCAAGAGAAAGAAAGAAGCAACCATTTAGTATGGACTTAAGAAAACGTGGAATCTATGCACAAGTGAGTTCTCACACAAGATACCCTGCGCATAGAAACAGTAAGTCAAGAAAGAAGCAGAAGAAAAGATGAACAAACAAATGAAGAAAGCATGATAAAAGGAGAGAAGTACAGTAAGGACACGAAATAGAAGTCCCAAAAGCCTCGCTAGGGTTGAGGTAATCTAACATTGTCCTCCTAGGAACATTAATTCCAATAGCATAGGACAGACAACCATACCTAACACAACCCAATCGCTTGTGGCCTATCCTATGCTCCTGAAGGGTAAGTAGTGCATTTGAACGAACTAAAACATATCAAAGACTGACTGAAATTCCTCTGCTTCAAGAAATTTAATGACGAAATTCTTAATTTCAAATCACTAACTGAAAAAAGTTGGCAATAACTTACCATCGAACAAAAAAACGAGTACACAAAATAATTTCAAGGAAAAGAGGTGCAGCTAATGTTCCATACCACTAGAAATATATCTAAATTTTTATCAGTTTTAGAATCTTAGTGATAACTCTCATGACGCAACAAAATTTAAAACAAAGCAAGTAAGAATCAATGTGACACTCCTCAACTGAACAGGCTTGTTGCCCTCACAAAGCGATGCAGCGCCGAAGAGAAGCTTTCGATATGACCACGAGATGGTAGGCAGGATACAGCTCATGGTTGTCGCGCGACATGCTGCTCAGCATCGTGCCTGGCGAAGAATTAATCAGAAGGCTCATGTAACTTTACTGCAAGTTACATGCAGCGACCCACAGCGTCCCTAAACTGACCGGGGCCTAAGGCAGTGAAGACCAGAAAGTCGCTTCTATTGATGCAAGCTTCTGACATCTTTCCGACACGACCTGAAGAGCGTCATAGCCATGCAATCTAACTTCATTTGAAATTTAACAACAGTGAAAGTCATTTTACAAAGCGATAATTGACAGTCAAATACTGAAATACAGCTCGAGTTTAGGGAAATCGATCCGTTGCCGACAATCGTTCAAACTCAGCGCGCAGTCGCCCAAGTGCATTAAATTTTGAGACAAGTAATGAATGAAAAGCATTAAATAAGGTTCTGCATCTACTTGACTACAAATCCTCTTTGTTGCTCTGGTGCAGTAGTGGGAAACATCTGTTCAGAACTGGTGTTTAAAGTTATTCTCAAGTCTAATGATTTTGCTGATTAGATACTTCATTTAAAATTCAATTCCACGGCTTTCAACACTAGATATGAACATACAATACAAAAAACTGTGGACACAAAGGGGTATCAAGTTGACCGGTGCATCATTTATCAGATTAGACAGTTCCTTTTTGCTACAAGATAAAATTATTCTGAGAAAGAAAGATTTATGACAAGAAAACTGACAACCGAATTGTGGCAGAATTATTAAACAAATAATTAACCGTATTATTTGCGATTTCTAACGAGAGAAAACTCGAGCAGTAAGAGCATGAGCCAAAAACACGGGCAATATGCGCATGACCCATACAACGAAATATCGGCAATATGAGCATGACAATAATGAGCGCACAAGACCATTTTCCACAATGAAAAAGAACCCATAATAAGAGCAAGGTGCACAAAAATTACAGTATATAATAACCATTGAGAAAAAAGAGCGTCAACACCAGCACACGACGCGAGTGCCATGACCTCCTCCATAGAGAGCAGCAACACCACCGACCCACCAAAGCGCGAATCCAGCAGCGCGGTGTGGTGCAGCAGCAGGAGGCGACCGCAGTTGAGGCGTGGACACAAGCTGCCTTCTTGGATCCCGGAGCTGGTCTCGTACGTGTACACCCTGACCACACAAACGGCCGTTACCACGTGCAGAAATGAAGCTCTGTGTAGACAAAGACTCGCGAGTAACCGGCACATACCAAGGGTAATGTATCAGATGTTGTCCCTATTGAGGGACGAAATGGTAGTAACACGAAGAAAGACATGTCGAGGGCAGTGGTGGTAACGCGAAGATATGGTGGGGTGACAGCATGCATACTCTAGAAATTAAGTCAGCTGGATAATTTTTACAGCTGTAAATTTTTTTCTTCATATTACAAGACATGGATACCAACAAATATCCTACATAAGACTTGCCATCACAGATATCAATACACAGTAAAAGGAAGAAAAAATTGGAAAATACAATTTCACACGCTCAATTCGAATCACGATTTTTGGCCGTAGTATGTTCAAACTACACAGAATTTACAGACTGCTCACGCAATGCTAAGAACATCTTACTAAAAAAATTGACAGACGAACTAGAAAATTCTGCAGAATGTTCATATGCGAAATAACTAGGCAGCGATGCTGATCTAGACATCAGAAAACATGCATAAATCTTAACGATAGTGATTCCGAACCTTATTTTATGCTTGCGTTCTTAAGATAATTTTACAACATCCTCGCACCCTACAATTTCAAAGGTATTGAAAAGTTAAGGTGAATTTCAATAAAATTCGATCAACAATGCTGTACAGGATTGACAAATAGATTAACTACCGTTAAATGTTATTTCGTACCCACGCTCCAGGAGTGCGATAACCACTGCTAGGGAAATTCACTCGACAACAAAGCAATCGCTTACCCGATTGCAGCACTGGCAGGACGAAGGCCAGCGCTGCCAGCAAAGAAGCACAAAAACTCAACCCTCTGTTACGAAATATTTCGGAAAAGACATAGCGCTAAGCACAAGCTCTGAAAAATTTCCCCATACGAATGCACACTCTGCAGCGATGCTGACTTGACTTCACACACACACACACCGAAGTGTCCGGAACAAAACAATAGTTTACTTGATGTCAGGCCTGGCCAGGAGGGAGGTCCAGGGCTCCTCGAGCAGGAGTGCCGGCAGCGCAGAGGAGCGCAGCAGCAGCAGCAACCCGCCCTCGCCAGCAGCGGCGCACGACAAGGGGCGGAACAAGAGTCGCAGCTTCAGCAGCAGACGCTGAAATGGGCGGCTCGGCATGAGAGGACTCATTCTTATTCCCTAACCGAGCTAAAGGACCATACGGGCCTCTTTCATATGCATGCCATCATAAGAATGAATATCATCATACTGATACGGAGAAAAAAATACTCTGTTCGGGTTTTTGTGGGACATACTGTACATCAATATGGTATCCATGATATCGTAAAAAAACGATATTTCGAACCTCTTAGACGTGCCGTTTGTGCCTCCCTGTTCTTGGTTTCTTAAACAAATAACGGATTCCAAACATATCATTCATGCAATTCAGTCCCGATGAACCGTCGCCATGATACGATGGATAAACCCTTATTTAATTACTGGGAGGCTAGTTTTGAATCCCTGCCTTATGTTATTACTGAAAAGCGTGCACGGTAACAAACAAATCTGATTAAAGTTTTAGTATTTTATAAACAGATTATACATTTTATGTTATAGAAGTTGACGCAACCGATCAAAAATGGCGGGACAAATCATAACATTTTAAGTCAAGATGCCCTCTTATTTACTGTAACTCTAACATGAAACAATGTTATTTCCAGTATCACTGATGCGGACTGCTTTAGCCGACAGTCTCGCAATTAGTTTACGAATACGGACCCGGGAATTTTCTCCTATCTAAATCCTTAGGAGCGTGATACAAAGACGGACAGACTAAACAACCAAG
This sequence comes from Orchestia grillus, assembly GCA_014899125.1. Lineage (NCBI taxonomy): Eukaryota > Metazoa > Arthropoda > Malacostraca > Amphipoda > Talitridae > Orchestia > Orchestia grillus. The sequence goes on along the minus strand of VOMN01113843.1, from coordinate 8,015 downwards.
CAACAATGGGTAATTATTACTACTAGCAGACAAACCCCGCCAAAAATGGCGGGACAAAACATNTGACACAGATAGTTACAAGCGTATTAATATATAGATTATAATAACCGAGTGCATAAAATATTCTACAAATTTAACGTGTTCAATGAGATTCCCATTGTAATAACAAAAGACAAATTACGTACAAAAATATATAAATTTATTGAAGGAAACATCTGGCGTTTTGTTATTTAGTGTTGACAGACAAATAGATTATTAGTAAGCTTAAAGCTCCCGGAAAATATGAAATGCGATCAAGGAGCGAAAAGAAGGGACCATTTAGTATGGACTATAGGGCATGGGCCATCAATGAACAGAGCGTGTCTCACACAGGTTCTCTGCGCATAAAATCACGTTAAACATGAACAGGAAGGAAAAGCAAAGGAAAGATAGCTAAGAAGGTGTAAAAATTGGAAGAAGCAAAGCGGGCACGAAAGATAGAAGTCTGGAAAACCAATCAAAGAATATGGCCCATGAGACTGCAGGGATCGATTTAAATAATTTAGAAATAAATTCGCATTAAATAAAAACACGTCTGTTATACAAGAGGGCATGCATGAAAAATATATCCACTAATTTTAAATACTAATATTATTATGTATCTACGATACAATATTACGCTGTATACATCGGTTGTTGCTGTAGAGTTTATAATAATTATCTGCTGATGCTTAGCAACAGCATTTCTGAAGGGATAAAAGCAAAAGAAATGTATCCGAATTAAACCATTGTACGGTTTCATATATAAGTATTATTTAAAATCAATGGATATATTTTACTGGATACTCTGTACAAATCGAAAACTGAAAGAAGTAAATCCATATCTGAAAAAATCTCTCAGAAAAAAACAGCAGTTAATAATTCAAGAATATCAATAGCGGATGAATTTAAATAAAATCAGAAGTAGTAAATATTTCAGTGAAAGTCATGAGCCAATGAACTTAGGATCACCAGAGAGCGGCGAAAATGTCAGAGAGCGGCGAAAATGTCAGAGAGCGGCGAAAATATCAGTGAATAAATTTAGGATGACCCAAAGGTCCTTAAGGTCCCCTCACTGATATCGGTAGCACTGATACATTCACAAATATCTAGGACACAATTTCATGAAAGGATTAAGTAACACCATGCCCCTGTGGTGACCACGACAAACCTGGAACTGCTGTCTCTCGGTCTCAGAGGGCATGAAGATGGTGGCAAACTTGCTGCTGGGCAGGTTGTCTGCAACGGGGACTCCAGCAGCCTCCTGCAGAGGAGAGACACTCTGCAGCGACTCGCACGGCCAGCTCTGCAGCTCCGCAGAGATGCGCTGCAGCAGCTGTACACGCTCGGCCCCGCACGGCGGCAACGGGGGCTTACAACTGCAATTCATGCAGCGGGATGAGCTGGTGTCACTAACGTAACAATAGTCGGGTTTATGATGAATTAAAGTGAGCGAAAGAGAGCTTTTTATACTTTTATTCCCCATGTAAAATCCCTATTGAGCGAAAAAAGTATCTTTAACTGAAATTTGAGGAAGTCGCTCAGTAAGTGTGTTTGATGTTAGAAAAAAAAGTCTCGTGCATGAAAATGTATAGTCCACTTTATTAAAACTATCATTCTAAATGGCTAAATGCGTTTGATTTCTAATTATTTGGCATCCCGCTTGCAAGCCATTAAAAAATCTAGTTTCACAGTACCGTACAATTGTTGGATTCTAGAGCCTCCCATGTTAGATCGAAATAACGTGGGACGCGAGTTGCACTTTGCAAAGCCATCCGTCTGAACATGACGACTTCAATTAACACTCGCACATCTTACAACAGCAAAACTGAGTACATAACAAACTGAGAAAGTAGTAACACTAAATAAATACATTGCGCACAAAATATATTGAATTATCATTCATTTCTGGAACAAGAAGATCACGTTTCATAAGCCACATTCCACAAAAAAATGTTCTCAACTGTAGAATTTCACGAAACCCGTAAATAACGCTACACAGCACACTTAAAAACGACGTAACGCTTCCACCATCATCAAAAGTCATCAAGAGCGGTTCATAAATCGGCCCGCTTGTTTATGGAATTGCACCTCTAGGGAACACTTCACACACCCAAAACAGGCATCACTTCAGCCCGTAAACGACTTACTTTTTGCTTCTAAAGAGACGTGAAGAAGGTAGCAAGCCCTCACCACCAAGGGTCGTGTTACCAGCAACGGCAGACAAGGATGCATTCAAGAGGCCGTCATTAGCACCAATGTTTCTCTGACCTCCATGTGATGACTGATGAGTAAGAGGGACGTGACCACCGGGATTCAAGCCTAGAGACGGGTACTCTTGAGTTATGTCTGGTGCACGATTGTTAACGATCCGCTCGTTACTGTCTGCTGTCCAAAGACCACTTCCTTGCAGAGTGCCACTGCGCTGTCTTTGTTCGTCTGCAGACAAGGCGTTCCAGTCTAGGGTCATCCCATTTATATCCCGCAATCCATGCAGCTTATCTAACTGCCGCCTAATGTACATATTCACATTATCTGTGTTCTGGCAAGACGGTTGCGGTGCGCCGAGATTGCGATTGCTCATCAGTGAAGTCAAATAACTCAGCCCTTCTCGGACGGACTCGTCGTTCCGTAACAAGGCCGCGTGCTGACTCAAAATCTTCCGGTCCAGCGACCGCATGCATGAAATTAACTTCGTCAGAGAGTTCGTTTCGCCATTATCGGTTACATCAGCACACCGAAGCTCATAACAGCGATTTTTGTTCAAATTTTCTTCCGAGGATTGACATGGAAATTCATTGCTCAACTCTTGGAGTAGAACATTTCTTGTTCCGGTCGGTTCTGTACCTAAATTATGATTATCTTCAATGAGTTCTTCACGCGAAAGAGGCTCTCTAGACCAATTAGGCTCGGTATTGTTTTCTTCCTGTAAAATTGCTGAATTGGAAGATTTCTGCCACCAAGCCATTTCTCCTACCTCACAGGGTATACCAGATGCAGGATTCTGAGAGGCATGAGGTTGGTCTAGCGTCTCGTATACATGAGGATCCTTGTTGCTGCATTCGCGACTCAATTCCTCCCCGTACGTTTCCAAAGATTTTGAAATTCGTAACACATTAGATAAGGAAGATTCCCTAGGATTCTCGTCTCTGAGAACGCTTCGACAAGATGCTTCAAAATAAGTATCTGCGAAGGACTGCGGCTCCTGGCTCATGCCAACAGTGAGCGAAGAAGTGAGACCATCCACAGGCATCTCGAGCAGATAATTTCGAACACGACAATTAACGGACATGGAATTGTTCAATGGAGAAGTGACCGAATCGTGTCTAACTGACAAATCGAGAGGCTCTCCCTGACTGTCAACTTCAGAGGAGTCGCTTGGGCGAGTCAGAAGCGATGCTACTGAAGATAATGATCTGGGTCTGACGTCGGCAGAGCTCAACTCGTTCTCACGAGCTTCGGAAGTTGGACACTCAAATGAGGACAGATCAGCAAACCGTGCACTTTCAGCCGTGATCGTACCTTGACCGAAGCTTGACACGGTCGCACTCGGAACCAAGGGTTCAACAACGATATCAGGGATCTTGCATCCTACGTTTGTTATAGCTTTCATTTTCTTGATTGGATTGAAGTTGTCGATATTCGGAGATCTTTCAGAAATTCTCCTCTTTCCTGAAAATTTCTCAGCCAGTTTTTTGACTCGGTTAATGCTTTCCTTAAAACTTTCCTTAGCTACACTTTTAATTTTGCTTGTCTTAGACGAACGCACGTCGACTGCAAACCCAAGCTTGTCATCAGCTTCCTTATCCTCTGATTCGACTTTGACTTTAGTTTTTTGGCCCGTTCCTTCAGAACCGTCATCGTTGCTACAAACCCCGTCAATTTTGCTCACTTTTGTTGCAGGAGAGAGTACCAAAATCAAACGCATGATCATATTTTTCATTTTGTCCAAGTCGCTTTCGGGGACATTCATATCTCTGAGGGCGCGAGACAGGGCATCATCAGTGAAGCTATCCTCCGTCAGTCGAAGAGATGATAATAGGGTCTTCAGTTCTTCATGCGTTTCTAAATTGGATAGAAGCTTTTTCGTGCCCACATCTAAATCTGAAATGGATAACACGCCCGAGTCGACACTCTTTTCACTGGAAGCCTTATCACTAAATCTATTCGGATCTTCTCCCCATAAACCACGCGTAGAAACATGAAAGACATCTTTCATTTTTAGACTATCAGTATTTATATGATGTTCAGCTCGATTTGGTAAGTTGTCTTCGGCAACACTGGCAGGGCTACAGGAAACATTCACTTTAGAGGTTTTTTTGTGCTCTGAAAGAGAAGACACTTCTTGGATTTCATTTTTCACCACCGGCTGGTGGACTTCAATGCTAAAACCATTTATAGGCAAGTAGTCTTTTTTCGTAGGATGCTTAATATCTTCTGGACCAGGGACAACTCCAGAAAGTGGCTCGTCATGTGGCACCTCGATATCTTGTAAATCTTTATCACGATGTTTATCAGAAACCTCGTCACGCTTTGGAAGATGTTTATTCCGAGAATGCCGACATGATTTCACGGCGCTTTTTGAGCTCTTGTTCAAGCCAGTGGATTCTGAAACCACACTTTTATCTTCTTTGGACACACGTGAAGATGGAACAGAAGAATTTGCACGAGACACGTTCCGACTCTTCGTAGACCAATCAGAGTTCTTTTCCGATGCTTCAGAATTTTTTCGCGATGATTTTGATTTCGAGCTTTTTCGAGGTCCATCAGCCTTCCTTTGTTTCGTTTGTAAGTTCGGTCGAGACTGACTTGAGCCCGCTAGTCGAGTGTCCCGGGAATGTTTTTCTGGCAACGCAGCGTTTTTAAGGGGAGCGTTCGAATTATTAGAAGACAACTCCGTACCTTTACAAGTGACTTTCGACTTTTCCAAGGATCCTTCCGAGCTTGCAGCAGCTACTGTCGAACTCGGTGTTAACGCAGCAGTGTTCAAGTTGTGTTCTTTATGTACCACCTTGAAATTATCGTCGATCTTTGTCCTTGTTTCCTCTGCGAAGCCGAGTTGAGACCTATTTCCACCGTGATCAAATTTGATGCCACTTTGGTTATCTTTTAGATGAGTAGAATTCTTGGAAGCCCCGTCAGATTCTTCCTCATGCTCTCGAATGACAGGCAGATTAGTTTCGTCGACCCTTTTCTCTTTCTCAGTCATTCGGACGCGTGGGCAATGTTTCCGGTGACGAGCTTCTGTGTCACGCGATTTCTTCTCACGCGACTCCGTCGTCCCGCCACACTTTCCACAATGGGCTTTACACGATCTCTTTTTACGGCCGTCGTGACATGCAGCGCGATGTTGGCCGCCATTCTCTGACTTGCCCTCTGCATAATTCTTGTTTTCGCTCAATCTGTCGTGAGGCGCTACTATCGAGACGCGTTTGTGTTCGCCACACTCTACCGACAGGCCGCGATGGCAATCGCTCCCAGATTTGCCAGAAACAAGATTCTGGTTTTCATCCAAAACTTCTCCGCTTCCGTGACGTTTGCAGGGTTTTTCACTTCTGCTCATTACATTTTCCTTCTGAGGCATTTTGCACGTATATTTATGAGCATTAGGTTTAACAGCTTCACCGCTATGCTCCCTTAGGTCCGAAGAAGCACAAGAGGAACCAAGCGCAGGGCAAGCATTGGTGCCGCTAGAAGAGGACCTCGGCCGAGCTGCCTCGTCGACATCAGGAAGTCTGCCCGCCGCATCGGTTGCCCCACATGGGTCGAGTTTGGTTTTCTCGCCAGCATGGCCGAGTTTCGGCCGTTTGGCAGCAGCACCGCCACGCTCACGGTCGCTTGAGAGGCTGTGCGAAGGCCTCGCGACACAAGCAACGCTTGTTGACGGCCCTGCAAAAGGGTTCTTTGACGTTTAAAATGAAAATAATCTGTACAAATATTTTTCAGCGTAAATATTGATATAAAAATAACATAAAATACATTTACTTAATATAAAATGCCTGCCATCGATAATGTAACATGCATGTATTTATTTTTAAAACGTACATGCAATATGTACTTATGTTAAAAATATTTTTCACTAGTTGTGATGCAATACATTTCGCTCCAGATTCAAGCACAGTTCTCGCTTTCTTTACAGCCTAGCGCTCTCATATGACCACTCAATAAAATATAATTCTTTGATCACACCGTGCAAACATTTCATATATTTGTAGGTGCATATCTATCTATATAGCACATTTACCATATTTTGGAACTCTTTTTAATGACATTAGTTTGATAACCCTTGAGTTATAGAATGAATAAACATGAATGTTAACACTGACAATGCAAGGTTGAATCAAGGCTAATATTATAAAAAGCTATTTGTCAAAATAGTCCGAAAAAAAAACTGCGAAAATTATTAAATGATATGAAAAATTAACAAGTGTAACACATGAAGTCAATGAACGACATATCTGATGCAGTAGGCGTTTTGTCTCCACTTGATCCCTTCGATCCCACACGAGTTCATCTCATAAATACAGTAAGTTAATCTTTGGATCAAACGAATACTGAATATTCCCGTCTGTTTCTCTCCTAATCAACTCTATACGTACGTCGATTATCCAAACGTTCATAAAAATTTAATTATGAGATATAGTTCAATTTGAGCGTGCACTTCCCTCCAGTGACCTAACGAGGATTTCAAGTCGTCGTGCAGGCTGGATTAGATTAGAATAAATCAAGTTATGAGTTAGGCGCCCTATCCATCTGAAACGGGATCTGAAGAGCAAACATAAGGGATTATTCAGTACGAACTTTAAGAAACGAGGAATCTATGCACAGGTGCGTTCCTACACAGGATTACCTGTACATAGAAACAGCAAGCTGAGAAGGAAGAAGAAGAAAAAATAAAGAGGACGAAAAGAGAAAAAAAGAAAAGAGAAAGAGAAAAGAAAGAAGAAAGAAAAAGAAAGAAAAGAGAACAATGGACAAGAAATAAAGAAAAATCTGCGAAGAAGGCACGAAAATGGAAAGAAGCAAAGTGGGCACGAAAGATATAAGTCCAGAAGAAGTATCTATATCTGAGGTAACCTAATAGTACTCCCGCAAGAACACCAGTCTCCATAAGATAGACAAAACTAAACTGCCCTAACCCTATTGCCTATGCTATGCCCCCTGAGGCGGGAGGCTAGGCCGAGTTCGCACAAGGGACAGCATCAACACATCTCGGACGGAGCGACTAGGGGGGGCACAAACATGGGAGACGCGACGCGATGCATACGCGAGAGGTTGATGTTCTCACCATAAGACAGAAAACGATGGGAATCCTGGCATACTCGCATTCAAAACTCAACTTGCAACAGATCCTTGCAATCATCATTATTGTTGATCTGGATTCTGCGCCGTGAAATTACGAGTTCGCTTGAGTAACTGATCTTTCCTTCGAAAAATATTGAAAGTAGCCACAATAGCGTTAATTCGTCCACACTTCGACGACGAGCACATGCTTAATTCCCTTGCTGCAATGGCAGAGCTCATTTGAAACAAGCCAGTGTTGAACTGTAGCTACTCGACCCTATTTTCCTTTGCACGAGATATTGAAATAAAGAAAGGTGATTACACAATCTGACAACCATAGCTCTCCATAAAATTGATCTTCTCTTGCCATGTCATAAGAGCGAGACACCGAGCTCGTACCTATTCTGGAGAGATCGTTAATAGCAGTAAACATAACACGTACTGTTTGTGAAGGACATTCCCGCTGCCAATTTCACCGGATTTTTGGGCGGCAAATTTTCACTCTTGGCAGCGACGAGGTCCAGTTCAGATTTCTTCGTGAGGCCCGAGGTGCTACTTGAGTTCAGGCCGTCCTCACTCGCAAGTGGAACGTCTTTACCCACAGAGGATTTGCCGCGCCCCTCAAGCGACGGCGTCCTCGGGGACCGGTCCACAGCGCCTCCGGGGCCTTGCTTGCCTGCAGCAACCTGGCCTTGCTTGCCTGCAGCAACCTG
>VOMN01113841.1:0-12198 GCA_014899125.1 Orchestia grillus | reverse complement strand
TAGTCTCTGACGATGGTGCCTGTGGCGTAGGTCCCTCCCACCTCGTGGTCTCGTGGGTCCTGGTCCCAGGGATCGCCACAGATGCCGCACTTACCTCCCATCGAGTCATATTGGAACTATGTAAAAGCGAGATACAATATAAAAATGTTTCTTCAAGATCAGTTCATGCAGTAGAACACTGGTAGCGTGTTCGTAGTTTTCACGGAACCACGGAGTGCTTTCCTGGGGCAAGGAAGCTAAAATCTCTCATTACTATACGCGATGTTACTCGGCAACGGGTTATCAGCAGTTTGCCTTAAAGGGAACGAAATGATTCCGCTTAATCCGATCAATAGGAATGGTAGCCAAATATACCGAAATATTTTTTTTCAAAATACAGCCCTGCATGTCTAAGTAAAAAAACGATCATCTCGTAGTTGTTCAAACTATATAACTATATTTCAGATTTGAAACGGGCTTTTGTTCACTTATTACTCAGTTCATCGTGTATTTTTACACTTAAAGACTGAGCTCCAAAAATATTTCGTAATAGTACAGATTTAACAATGACAGGAGAGATAGGAATTTTCGAGAAAAGGAATATTCATAGAAGAGATGGTATCACTCGAAGGAAATTGACAGCCATTTTTGGAAAACTGGTATTAACCGTACTGTACGTACTTAATGAAGAAGAGCGGGAATTGCCCAATATATGGCAAGTCATTTTTACAAAGGTCAGGCCAGCAAAGCAAAAAACAGAGAAGCAGTACGATTTGGCGGCTTGAATTTTTTTTCAAAACCAAGTTTAGAGTAATTTATTTATCGAAACATAAATTTAAAGTTAAATAGAGTATCCAAACTTCACATCTATCAACTTTTTTTAATTTCTTCATAGCTCACTGCGTTGCTTACATTCTTGCAGTACTTCATTGTTCATTTGTGCTGTCAGATATAAAGGTTGAACATGGTAAATCCTTAGTGGATCATGAATTATTATTACAGTTGACTCGGCGTCTTACAGCTTTCATGAACATATTACCCTGGAAATATAATTCATGACTTTACTTCCTCAACCCATTCATCAAGACATCACCATACGAGTACCGGTATTCAGCGGACTTCACTTTATTTTATAAATGTGAATGCTCTAAAGGCAAAATTTACACTTTATTAGCTTAGATTTCTCACTCTTATAGTATGTTGCTGTGACTTTTTCCGAATGATGAAAGCCGATACAACCGAAATTGAACTCATAACAAGCGAAATTTCAAGGCAATTCCGATTGGCTAGTGCGGGGCTCCGTTTGTTGGTGGACAGAACCATGACTGAAAACACTCCTGAGTGTCACTTCTGAGTTAAGAACTCGATAATTCAGTTATTTAAACAATTCTTCTAGACCAACATAAGTTTCAAGGCTTCCCATCATTCTGTTTCGTGCAAACGAGACACGAACTCACACTTATAACCTTTCCATGAACCTATGTTTGATATAACACTTTTTATGATCAAATTTTATAGAAAAACGGTCTCAATGGCTTTGCAAACTTCTCTTGTACTCAAAACATACTCCCAAGTTTAGTGATTTATTGTTATAGAATTTTTATTAAGAACATGAACTACCCGTCGAGTGAATTATAGCCATTACGATTAGAAAATTCTGTTTCATTTTACCGTGTGAAATCTGTTCATAGTATTTTAAAACTAAATGCACATTGCAAACGAACGTATGACACAAATAGGAAAATATATGAATGCACGCTTGTGCTAATTGAGCAATGCACAATAATATTTTTGCGTGATGGGAACTGAAGGTCTGGCATTTATAAATTCTTTCGCATCACGTAATGACCGTACACACACACACATATCAAACATATTTCCTATTTCCACACCAGCACATTACTAGTGAGACGTTTTTCAAATATCCGGAAACATTAATTTTTTTCAACACTCTGCTGGCACTCAAAGGCCCTGATGTCATATTCCAGGAACTTCACTCACGTTGAAGCCGCCACAGAAACACTCATTATCGTTGTAGTCGACTGGCGTGTCGAAGCCGTAGCGCCAGGCGGAGGCCCTNGCTCTGCCAGGTACCCGTGCCCGAGTGCGGTCCCCGCCAGCTGCGTCGGGAAAGTCAAGACTAAAGTTACAAGAAGCTTAGAAAGTAATGACTTTATTTCAGTGAGAGTTAATTTCCTCCAAAGGCTTTCGTTCCACAGTTGAAAGAATGAACTCAATCGATCAATACGTATTAGTTAAGCTGAGCGTTTTCGTTATTACGACTGCTGTTATTATTCAGTTTCAGATTTTTCAAAGAAGCAATTTTTTATTCATATGTACAAGGAAGGTGCACATGAGAGTTGTGTAATGGAACAGTAATCGAAAAATTTATGGCAATTAGCCAACATTAAATAAAGCATTGCTTTTACAATCTGGTGAAAAAAATTTAGTACGCATGAAATGGAAAAATAGTTACAAAATACGAAACAAAAGCTGAATTTTTTTATGAGTCATTTTTAAGTCAACTTGAAACTTACGCAGGAGAAGATTAGAGTTAAAACTCCCACATGCATGTTTTGAAATATTGAATGGAAATCCAAAAAAGGTGTTGCTCTCTTCGAACGTGCTCGATTGGAAATGATCTTGTTGCTCGTTGTATTGATTTTATAAGATTGCATTATCTTATCTCGTCTTGCGGGAACCCATCAGGCACACCACATGACCCTGAGTCACACTTGCTGACTGACCCTGCTAGTATATCCTTCCTTTTTTTGTACAATCTGGAGATGTAGCTTGAATTCTTACCGTAACATTAATTTAGAAGTACTGTAGTGCTGTAATTTTCAGACTTTGGAGGCTCATTTGCATAGTATTAAATCTGAAAACACCTCCTTGAGCATGAGCTACAACGCACTTCATTGTTAAGTTGGTCGAGGACGACGTCACGAGCTTGGACCATAAAGGTCGCAGATGTTCATTCCCACGATATCGCGCGTGTGATGAGAACTGCATTGAACGGAAGGACAGGCTACCTTTTTGGCTTTCTGTGCAATAACTTGAGTATTTGTGCAGTCATTCATTACAGAATGCAGTTATATGCTTTTTGATTTGAAATCCTAGTTCTAATAGACGTAAGAATTTGATCATTTTTTTGAAAATCTATTATATTAAAAATCGTCTACGGAAAAGATGCACTCTGCAGAGCAAGACTATACTTCGATGTCCTTGGGAAACTCTTCCTACCTCTGTTGTCACTAGTCCACTAATTGAGGCGACTCCAACAGCTACTCGGTCCCATGCCGATATTGAAGGTAAATCGTACACTATTACGTGTTTTTCAAAGTATACATCTGCGTGATAGTTCATGAACTTAATTCGAGTGAACTATCAAGTTTGTAGCTACATTCTGCCAACTAAAGCATAATTTTTTCAAGAGTAACCTTTCTACTTAAATGAATACAACCGAGCAGATTAAGGGTTAGAACACCCAACTGGGAACCGTTCTAAGAAAAACGTACTTTCACTCTCCGTAATTCGTAAGAATAATGTTTCCACGCTGAGAAGATATTACCCAGTTAGATGAAAGATCGTCTTCATACCGTAGCCCATTAAGCATCTTTCAATGCTGAATTTGCTGATCTTATGTGAACTTTTGATCTGTATGTGGGATTTTGAGTCTGACCGAATGCGTTTAACGCTTCAAATTAAAGAGCTCCAGGGATCATTGCAATAACAGGGATGCGTCAAGAGGAAAGGTAATGAGATGTGCATCATTATCGTCGCTAAGCTTCATGGAATATCTTCAGGGGAATTACGATCCGAGGTGATCGGAAAAGTCCGAATTGTGCATGGTGTTTGATAACATGAAACGGTTAAAGTAGCTGTTATTCGAACTTGTGTCTTGTTTGGATAAATTGTTCTTTCCATAAAATAATTCACAGGGGTGATTAAAGAGTTCAAATGCGTGAGATTCACTCTCAAACCAAAAAATTGATTTAATTAAAATAAAAAAAACGCATATAGCACGGAAGCAGCGGGTTTTGAGCCTGCGAGTGGTGATATCGACAGAGTTGAGAAATTTATTCGTTCTTTCTAGATAATAAGCATTATTGGTAGAGTAGTAAATTTTTACAGTTCAAACCTCTGGGAAGACTTTAAAATTCTGTTTGTAAATGATTCTCATGAGAATATAGAACGATTCTCGGATCGATTTTCTAAAAAAAGTCGCGAAAAAGTCGAAAAAGTTGACAACTACGAGGGTAATTACAACAGCAGATTATCATCTTTTCATTCCTCTGAATTTCATTCAGCAAACTTTTTTCCTCTAATCTCATTTAATTAAACTTTACTTTTGTGTGTTTTCAATGACACTCCCAATTGAATTTCATTAAAAAAGGAAGACATGAATGAAAAATGCTTCACCAAAAAACATTTTTATCGCTTTGCTCAGGGACAAAAGGAAGAACAAGTTTCTGCACCAATGGCAATATCAAGTTTTCTATTTTTTCCTGAAGCTTCCAACCTTGAAACTGTCAATTTCAATTTAACCACCTACTAGCTAATGTGGGCTTTCTACTTTCATCACTTTACAGCTTGAGAGTCCCTGGTGCAGAATTTTATCTTCCCCTCTTGCCTGTAGGTAAAAGCTAGAAGCACTTACTTTGAAAATAATTTTTTATCCCTACATATATATGTATGTACGTACTCGGATATATGTAGGTGGGAATATTATAGATGGAGGAAAAAAAATGTTCATGCTTTTAAAAAATCAACGATTTAAAAAAAACACTTACTAGTCTCACGCGAAAGAATTGTGTAACGGTTATATTATCAGTAGGTAAGTGGTGCTCGCTAGCAATTTGCATGCGTGCCCGGACCTTTTGTTACGAAATTATTGAATTAGTGAGTACACTTTTTTGATCCTTTTATACATATGTGCTAAGGAAGTTTTCATGTATATATTAAAAGAACACGCAGTTTTTGCGTAGGCATGAGCAGCCTATGCTCAAGGTATGCGACGGAGGCCGAGTGAATTTAATCTACTGTAAACTTGCGCCGATCTGCGGTGCCACAGGGAACACTCGGCCTACCTTTGAATCGCCGGCCTATCCTTGACCTGTCTCGTGGCGGGCCTTACTGCTGCAATCACTCACAATGCCGGTAGCCATTTTCAACTAGGTAATCAGGTAATCTAATTTCACACCACATTTGTTATATGTAGGTTTGTGCCATGGATACATAGGTATACATGCAGAACGATGTATCACTAACGATACTGATTTTTCATGTATAGAAGCTCAGTAAGAAAAATCTTCATAAATGTGTACAGGCCCCTGCATATTAGGCCTTTTTTATATTAAGAAATTGCATGCCTTTATATTTAGGCCTTAGGAAACAACATTTCTGTTATTTCTTAAGAAAGGCAGCCATATATAAACATAGGGAGGCTTTTTCTTTCTGGAAAAAGCTTTCACTTTTCAGTAATACGGAGATGATTAAGGATTCAAATCTATTTTTGCATCATTTATTTCAGCCTATAAATTTCAGAGATATTGTTTTTGAAAATTTGAAACTACATTAACATTATAGCATGACATAATAATATTAGTATGGAATAATATTAGGTGATGTATGCCTCATAAAAAAATTATTTGCAAATTACAGAGGATATTATCATACATCAAACGTTGTGGATTGGATTGATTGATTGCACATTCAATTCTACACCCTATAAAACGCATCAAACTTCTCCGCTTATACATTTATAAATCATATTTCATGTGTTACTCTGTAGTGCTGTTCGTTATAGTTAAATATAAGTAGGTAATATGGGTTTAGTGTTAGAATGAAAAGATAACACACACTACCCCTTTTTTTCTTTCTGCACAATACTTCAGGGAAGAATATTGAAACTATAAAACTTAAACTGTACAACTGGAACTGTTTAATCGTAAAACTGTAAGAAACTTTTATCGTAGAACTGCGAAGAACTCGTCCCCGTAACTTTTTGGTGGCATCCTGCGTAACTGATTTGTTTACTTCAACTTGTAAGTTTCAGGTAGACCTGCAACATGAGCAGAGCACTAGCGTAAACAGAGAATGTTTTCATGCATTATGTGGGATATTATGTTCAGGTTTTGTCGCACCGAAATTTTAAAGAAAATTTCTCAGTAGATATTCCTTCGTAATTTTTTACTCTTACTTCGCATTCCCATTATGTACGGGGGAACATGGAAGTTATATTTATTTTTCAAAATTGCTGTAAAGACCAAAGATTGTAAATGGAAATGAGTGTTGAATTAAGGGAATAAAAGTTGATGAACTCAAATCGTGGAAAAATGGTTACTTTGGTTACGGCGTCGTCTCACCTAGGATATCAGAACGGAACAATTTCTTAAATGCAGTGTCTGGGATTCACGGCATCCTTTGTGTCGTGTACCACTAGGTGCCCTGTAGCAGGTGTCTGCAATACAACTCTTAGATAGTGACGCATGTACCGAAGGCCCCCTCCTTCCTGTAAGCTACTGCGACCCTGAATCATGGTTCTGTAGAAGTACTAAACATGGGAATTTTAAGTTGAATTTTTACATACATTTGTTTTTTTAACAGATGCATTTGAAAATATTTTCAACCTAAATAACAAATTTTTTGTTAATAATTAATGGTTAGCTCTAACATTAATGCTGCTTTGAATATCAGTTGACAGAACAGTAATAAATGAATCCGGCTGAGTTTTGATTGACTGATATCTTCAATACAAGTTCTTAATAGATGTGATTCAACCCACTGAAAGCTTTGAATCCTTCTATTTTAGGTAAATTTCAGGTGAAAATAAATAGGAAGCCAAGAAGTACATGTTAATAGAACTTTACAATGGGTGCCGCAGACAGAGCTGACACATTTATTGGCCCAATTCTCTGCCGCCACAATTATTTCAAGTTGTCTCATATTTTTTTTCTTTTTTACCAGCTAATATTGAAGGACCGTGAATGTTACGTTGGGAGTACAACAATAAAAATGTAGAATAATGCTGTGTGAATAAAAATTTAAACGAACTCTTAGCACATGTTGGCAAATGAAATTTAATTGAATGTACCGAATTCAGTACGGGGGCAGTAACTTGTTAATAAGAGGGAAATAAGATAAATAAGATAAATAAGAAGAGCAATTTTCTTTTTTTCTGAATGTATACATGATGCCATTTGCTATATTTTAAATCAGGTTAAAAAAATTTCTCATGCTTTATTTTATCTTTTTAATGAACCGAAAAATGCACCAGATTATTTTGTCGCGCCCAAAAACAATACACTAAATGATTAATGCATGATATATGGAGTATAAAAAATAGTTAAAATATCCTAGCAAAAAATATGTCCTATTCCATTTTAATTTAAATCTTAACCCTTCGTAAAAAAAGGCTCTCGACACAGTATGTTACTTTTTTTAACTCGTTAAATACAACGTTAGTCACAGCTGTTGCTGCTAACTTGTGTTAAGTAATTTTGGCTGACATCTCTAGATCGTTTTTTAAACACCGATTAAGCTAAAGTATTGTAATATTATGAACATACCGAGCAAAAAAAATTACTTCAATAATTAGCAAGTAGGTTGCCATCTCTATTAAGGCGTAGGGTTTCTTCAATGAATTGTATCACATAACCTGCATTTGTACCGCTTGATTCCATGGAGTCATAGAGTTGTCGGCATTGCCTGCCCGGACTTGTTTTCCATCAGCTTCGGTGAACCCCGGCCATTTTGGCTTCCCGGTTATACAGTGTTCTGCAAGCACCAATAGTGTCGCATTTTAGACTCAGAAAATCCTCTCATCTTTGTTGATACTCTGAGGGATTTACAGGCTCGACCAAAATAGGTTTCAGAAATTCGATACAAGCGTGTGTTGCCTCGGGCAGATTCAAGGTTACTTCTAGGTTAGAGAAAACCGTTGAGGAAAATTGAAGACAAGACCACCGTTAAGAAAATGTAACTGAACATTGCTGAGCGTTTAGCGGATCTTAATACAAACTTGGTCACTAGGATTGGTAGACATCCAAACGCAAGACGGAAAAACATCGTGGTAGTTCGAACTTTTAGCTAATAAAGGGCGGAGGTAACCGTAAATGAGCGAAACCAGTGTAGCTATAGGACTAAAAAGAGAAAATCCGATGGGAGTTACGAGAGATTAGACCCGAGAACTGCGAAATAAGGTTCTTGACAGGCAGGTCATTGCGGGCTTTGCCCGCGACGTAGACTCGGCCCTGTTGAGCGAATGGCGGATGTCGACACTTCAAGTCTTTTCTAAATGCAAAATTGGAACCACCATAAAATAATGCAAATTACTAGAGCACCTTGATGCTGACCGCGAAGACCAACTAACGAGATACACGTGATATCCTGCGATGAAATCTTTGCAACAACACGGAACCTCTGCAAGGAAATGCCTTTCAATGTAAGATTATCTACGTCTGTGGGGTACCGAACAGTAAATTGAAGAAACCGATCAGCGCTCCTGACTTGGATGAAGAAAAAATTTACAGCCACGCAAAACGAAGATCTATAGTAAATCCACAAATCAAGAATGCCGTCATCGGGTGCAAGAAGAACTCAGTGACAACAGAATTG
Source organism: Orchestia grillus (assembly GCA_014899125.1). Lineage (NCBI taxonomy): Eukaryota > Metazoa > Arthropoda > Malacostraca > Amphipoda > Talitridae > Orchestia > Orchestia grillus. The sequence continues at coordinate 3,600 of VOMN01113841.1, read as the reverse complement.
AAGATGAATAGTCGTTCTCTGACTGCGTGATAACCTTAAATTCACGATGCGGATGCAACAAGGGATTTTCGGTGTTTAATATAAATTTCAAATTTCATTGTGGCAGGGTCTATAATATGTGTTGTTGATGTTTAAGGATGTAAAAGTTCAAATATTCCCTTGAAAAAAAAAGAGAATGCATAGTCTAAATTCATAGATCTTGTTGTTAGGAGGTTGGAAATATTTTATTTATCATAGAAATTGAGTCCCTTCTCGTATCAATAACATCTCAGTCATTATACTGCAGGTCAAATGAGCAATTGTCTTTTGCTCAAATTCTCAAGTTTTGTTTCGGGCAAATAATATGTAAATAATTTTAATGCGTGTTTTTTCTTTCCTTCTCACGTTGACCCGAGAGTTGATCGGAGAGTATACGTTTACGTCAAAAATGGCCGGGGAAATGATATTAAAATCTTAAGACGCCTTCTTATTCACGATAACTCCGACATGAAGCATTGTTATTTTCAGTATCACTGGTACGGACTGCTTTAGCAGGCAGTCTCGCTATTCACTTAGGAATTCAGGCCTAGGAATATTTTAAATCTAAATCCGTAAGAGCGGGACACAAAGACAGACGGACTGACCAACTTACCAACCGAGCTAGCAGAACTGGGCTATTATTAGGTAGTGGCATTATTCTTTGAGATGCCCGAAGCTCCCTCTCATCTGATGATCGTGTCATGATGTTTTGTCATTGACATCAAAAAAAGGTAATATTTTATTAGAAAAGTAATTTATTTTTCGAAATAAATTAAGGAATTTTCGCTGCAGTTCAATTGATGGCATATGCTTTAATTTTTCCCAAAATCATTGTCAATGTAAATTATACATTATTCATGTTTCTATTCACGCAACGCCTAACCTTGCTTGTCGTCACACGAGTCCGTTGATCAGAAAACACCTCAGTTTCAGGATATTGTACTTCGGGAATTTTTCAGTTCGTAAGATTTCATTTTTTGAGGGAGGCTTTCTCTACTGTACTAATAAAACAACTCTGAGAATATTTATATTTCAAAATCATACCATATTTATGGAAAAAATATTCCAAATATTTTTGGCTTAGAAACTAGTGTGGTTCAATTTAATGGGCATAAATAACGTGCCAATACGATGGAGTTCCAATTGTTTTTCGTTTGAAAGGGGTTTTCATTTTAGGAACACTATTAGGAAAAAGTACGCTTCGACAACGTAAAAATACTTTTTTGTGGAGTTTGCTGTCCACGATTAATTCTATAGACATTGATCAGAAACTTGTTAATGCAGCGTGGTACTAGAGACGCTTGGCAAGAATTCTGGTGAATAAAAGTTTTAGAAAATCAAATTCTTTATGGAGGTCAACTTGATTCAAAGAAATGTTGTAGGCACAACAAGTTAAAGTTGAAAGGAAGTAAATTTTGAGAGATTTTGCACAGAAACGGGTAGTTCAAGCCCAGGCCTAAAAATTAATTTTTGTATAAACGCTAGTTTGACATTTGGAGGCGTCAATAAGCAATCAACAAACATGGAAACAGAATGTCTGCATGTCATGAAGTTCGATTCTCTTGCTTTAAAGTATGATATTAAAGAGGAAATACTATCCAACATTCAGCATTAATGTGGACTAGGTTTTTAGATCATATTGTGTCCTTCAGTGATCTACATCTTTATACTCGCAACGGCACGAGTTGCGTAAACGGCGTAAAACGAACGAGATGGTTTTCTCACCCTACATAGAGAGCAATCGATAGCTTTCAAACACTTATATGCGAAATATCAGAAAATAAAAACACGAGTTTCGATGAAATAATTAGTGCAAAACTCATTCATCGAAAAATTATTGGCAAGCGGGACTTTAAAGGCAAAATCGTTTGTTATTATAAGGGCGTTTTCTGCAACAACTCAGTTTGAGCTGCATTTTGATACTTCTTCACTAAAATGAACTTTCCAATACATTCAGACGTGACAGAGGCACTTCTGCAAGCTGGCGTCCATAAGAAAAACATATAGACCTGCAAATCAGGAAGCCTCAGAAGCTCCTTGTAACGCATACTACGCAAATAAAACAACTCTGAATACAGTAGCTAAAATGCTACGACGCCTGCTATTAAGCAAACGTGTCCTAAATACCACCCATTTAAGACAGGCTCAGTCAAAAATTGCAAGTAAAGAAATTCAAAGTCTAGTGCAAAATCGAGGTAGCTCAATATCGACTGTGTTTTTAAGAATAGCTCTGAGCTCGGAAAAACAAGGGGAAAATATTCGCTCCCGAAAACGAAAACCTTAGGGACTTCATACCTAGTGAAATAACAGACGTAATCTTTTTCCGTTGCACGTCCGCATAAAATCTCTGCTCTGGCTGTACCTCCTCGAAGCGTAAATGGATGTGTGCCTCTGGAAAATGACCACGAGATTCCAATTTCGATAGATCCTGAACCTTCATGAATAATACTCTCAACCATAGGAATATTTTTGTTACAGTTACATCTACAACTTTGATATTCATCGAAAATGTTCCACTGAAATATGCATTTATTGATGGAGCTTCATTGTTCATGAAAGGACATTTTTCCTAACTACTGTATTTTAGGTTGTACATTTACTACTGAACTGTCGTTTTTGTAAGATAAACATTTACTGAGCACTCTCTCTTTAGTGAGTTTTACAGAAGCTTAAGTCTTTGTTTCTCTTCGTTGTAGGAAAGTCCATTACAATTATCAGCTGCATTCATATTTTGTGACGGGCTGCTGCGGCACTACCAGCGATTGGTAGCGAGTTCGGCCAATTGGAATGACGGACACGCGTGCAAAAACGCACCGCCTAACTGTTCCTGAAAGACTTCACGGGCGATGTCATTTCGATGTCCGATCCAATTGCATGTATAGTATTGTTTGTATGTATAATATTGGAAGAATATCCTAAGGTATGAATACAAATTATTATTTCTTAATGTAACATATTTACGTCAATCATTGATTTGTAAATCCTGGTTGCTCCATTACGATCTAATTTGGGTTAACTTCCTTAACACGTTACCGCATTTAATCACACCAGAAATAATCCCAACGCGCTATCTGATTTTATTTTTGTGCAAGTGGTGAGCCTTGAGCGCTTCTAAGAAGAGTTCCATGACTAATCCGACCAACACCTACGCCATCTCATTTGCTTCCACGATTGAAATGAATCCAAAAGGAATTTCAAGAACATATAATTAAGATAATTCCTACAGAATGCACTGGGAGTGAGAGATGGTGCATTCGTTTTACAAAATATGAGTCTTGTTGAAGAAATAGATTTATAGGCTTAGGATAAACGTTGCTTAACGTAGCCCACTTGCGCGTCTAATTTGCAGATTGAACCCGGTTCTGACCAGTCTCATTTTTTCGAATATTTCTTCTTGTTTCCTAAAAAAAACTGCACCAGTATTGTTTGTGTTGCCCATTATGTTGCATTCATCTGTGCCATTATACTCAACGTTCGCAATACTTAATGCAACCCTTTAAGCCCACCATGGCAGCGTGTCCTGAACCTGCAGCTCTCAATGAACGTACGGCATAGCTCCTGGACATCCTTGTGCCCCGTAGC
>VOMN01113835.1:0-35954 GCA_014899125.1 Orchestia grillus | reverse complement strand
TATGAGAGGAAGAGCTATGAGAGGAAGAGCTATGAGAGGAAGAGCTATGAGAGGAAGAGCTATGAGAGGAAGAGCTATGACAGCCCTCACTTGTGGTTGAAAGTCGGGCTTGTCAGAGCATTCTTTGATGCGAATGTCTTCTCAAGCTACAGGCATTTGAGAGAGGCCTAAAATTAGAGGGAGCTGATAGTTCGAGCGGCAGTTACCTGTACCCGACACCAAGAAATTTTTTGTTGCACTCTCAATACCATAAAGCAGACTACTGATTTTACTGAGCTGCGATATGGTTTAAAGCGGTAAGCACGAGATGCTGACTATAATGATCCTTTAGCACAGCTAATAGTTCATTGTAATAATTGAGCTGCTTTAGCAATCAATTCACAGTACTACTCATTCTGTAACCTTGAAACTGGCAATGCCACTGTGAGATTCTGGCTTCATTGAACTTCTCGTTCAACGCTGCTTTTATTATTCAAAAAATTGAAAATTTTCCAGAACATCGACTTGAAGTAGCAAAGTCAAATATCGGTACAATAACGTTTCCACCAACTAACTTAAATACCACTAGCATTTAGTTTTGGTTTAGAGGGATTCACTTCCGCAACTTAGGTTTTATTGATACCCAAACACAGCAACTCATTTAAAAGTAGAGAACTTGATCCAACTATTCAGGTTACTCTCACAGTCAAACCATTTGGTATATGGAAACTGAAGACTTGGCCCAACCTTGTAAGCTATTGCAATTTTTAACGACCACAACGTAAGTTAGAACCCACACGCAGGCAGATTCATACGTCACATACGCTAGCTCGCACGCTTTCCAAGAACGAATAACTGCACTCGAAAAATGACTCAAACAGCGGCACGATGCGCACGAGAACTGCTCACCATCAGTCAAGAGCATTGGCCTTGACATCGAGAGAATCTAGGCACGACGTCACGTCCAAGGCCAGAAATGAGGCACATCATTAGCCCTCTGCACGAGTACGTCTCATGATTAGAAGATGTAGAGTCATCCAGTCGCACGTACTGGTGACTGCACACCCGACAAGCAGAGTTCAGAGTTTACTGCGTCCGTGAGATAACACTGATACGGCGTATGAGGCGACCTTGTCAAGGGACCCTTGCGTATCACCGCCGTGCAAGGGACAGAGGTCGTTTTCTGGATAACGACGAGTATAACAAGCACCTACGGACGATATACAATGCACCCAAGTGTTGAGAATTTAAGCTCTAATATAATTTATGATGAATTTTGCAAAATAGCTCGGTTTAAACGCATAAAAAGCATTCCGTTCCCATAAATTGATAGGCCGTAAAAGCGAAAGAATTGCAATAGTCTCTCTTCTTACAATTCCTCACAAGAACATTGGTGTTCAAGAACTAGAGACCAGAAGAAATATTCAGAATTGCTCATTTTATTCTTCCGAAGCATGGTACAAGAAGAAGACAAAGCCTCGCCATGAACAAGTCCCGCAAGTCTCACCTACTGAGAATGTTTATGGCACAGCCAGGTCGTGTGAGACTGAAAAGACTAAAAGAAAGTCATAATCAGTCCCAAAATAAAACAGAACGACAAACCCTGAAGAAGAACAAGACCCGCACGCCTCAGAATGTCGATGGCATTGACAAGCCGTAGCGCAGAGTGAGACTAAAAAGACTAACAGGATTAATTAAAATTGAACACTTCAGCACCACAGGATGACTGAGCCTCGAACAAGACGCCCACGTCTCACCTAGAATGTCGATGGCATAGACAGGTCGGTGGGCGGCTAGGGCGTCGATGTTGAGGCACCACAAGGCAGAGCCCGAGCCAAAGCCATGCACGAGCACCAGGGGCGTGTTGGACGCCTCGGCGTTAGCACGCAGCGTCCACACGTAATTGGACTCCGTGCCCATGCCCTCCAGGCACCCGATGTCCACGTACTTGCCCGGCCCCACGCTCTGAAGGTCTGATCAATGGGTGTTCTCTTTGAAAAATAATCCAGGCACATGAACGGTTTCGTTTAACACTTCAAGTGCGGTTCTCCACACAGGTAAAATTTCATGTTGGCAATTATTTCCGTTGCGGATGTAAAAATGAAGGATTTTGTTTTCACAAATTTGGTTAGGCTATTCATTTTCCTTCTAATCTAAACTAGCTTATTCAAATAATGAACACAAATTTCATGAACACTTACAAATTTGTATTCCTATGTGTTGGCCCTTTGGTTACGTTAGGTTAGGTTAGATGATCGCGTGACCACATATGGCCACGTCGCGCTTAAAGTGTTAAGATATGATCCCTTGACTCACAGGCGCGCAAACGTTCAAAAAAAGTTTCCTTTGAGAAATAATCCAATGACACACAAGCACACAAACGTTCAGTGAACGTTTCTCTTGAGATATAATTTAATGACTCGCAGGCGCACAAACGCTTTCTTCAAGACAATCCGGCATCGCAAAGGCCACGAACGTTTTATTCAAGCTATAATCCTACGTCTCACAGGCACATGAACATCAAATAGATAAGTTATACGGGAGTATTTTTACAGCACCTCCTTCTAGGCACACATCTTCCTTAGCCTCACACAAAATCCGCGTTGCAGTGCCGTGGTGGCTACTCCCGCGCCGTATACGTACATCCACACAAGATAATTACCTGATTTTCGTGTATTATTTCAAATCTTGCTGACTTGAATCAATGGAATGACAGGTGAAAAAATGCATTGAAAATTCAGATGGCATTATCGAATTGACGACTGATGCTATGTATCTGTGAATCCACAAGAAAATTACACGATTTTAATGGATCGATGACGTTGACAAGGCCAGTTGATACAATGTCAACAATGTTGACACAAGGTCAGTGAGATGCGGTACTCGCGGGAAACGACGCGTTGAAAATACATCCTGCATTGGTAAGATGATCACTCACAAACCTGACCGGTGGAAGCGCCCGAGAAAACTCCCAAAATTCAGGGCACTATCAGTACATATTTTAAATATTCCTGACGTACAGCCGGTGACATGAATTAAATTCAGGGCACTATCGGTACATATTTTCAATATTCCTGACGTACAGTCGGTGACACGAATTAAATTCAGGGCACTATCGGTACATATTTTAAATATTCCTGACGTACAGCCGGTGACACGAATTACTCACGGGAAAGAATGCGTTTTTCAGCCTCCCTCAGCATGTCTGACGAAGTGGGGCACCAGCGCAGCCAGCTCCACATCCAACTGGTGAAGGCACACATAAAATTAACCCTCTAACGTCAACAAGCATTTGAAAATCCGCTTACCTAAAGCTGCAGCTGGTTTGCCTTGTAATGTTAAACGCTGCCCTACTATCAAAATTATTTGATCGGTGATGGGAGTTTTATCGTCAAAATTATTAGGTTTGTAAAGGATCAAATACTAACTACAACCACTCCACCAGCTGCGTGCGGTCTGCTCTCGATACTCAAGGGGACAAGTGACAAGAAATGTGGTCGAAGAACAAGGTTGAGTGTGTTGTATAGAGTATATTAAGCGAGCATGAAGCGGAAGTATGGTTTCCTTGCATCACATGGAAAACTGGAATCACGCTCAGAAAAGACTTGTGGTGGTGATGATGGTTCTCAGCTCAAACGGAGATCATTTTATTTATATTGGGCACTAATACTATCACTGCGAATCGTTCTTCCCCGGCCTAATTTTATACAACTTAGACACTGTACTCAAAAGGCATAAGCTATAAAAGCAGAAAAGAAGGCGAACAGCATTTACAATAGAAAAACCTGAAAAAACGGATCTATGAGAGTACTAGCAATCTCATCAAAAAGTTCAAGAAAGCTACGATTTAAATGAATAGGAATACAGTAGAAATACACATTCAACAAGCGGTCAAAAACGCCTTCACAGTCGAATTCAGTTTAGTTCAGTCGCAGAGGTCGAACGGAAGAAAAGTTAAGGAATGAAGCCGAGTCAAAGAAATTCGTGCAGGAAAACATGTTCAAGTAAGTAGCCACGATACGTTAGTCAGTCTCCACATGCAAAGGAAGATCAACACAGGCCTTATATTAACTCGTTATCCCCGAGTTAAGAAAAAAATGCATATGAAAATAACCTCACACAAATCCATTTAAGCCAAATCATTTTTTGTCATTGTAATTCGCAAATTCAATTTATTTGCAGTGTACAAAAAGCAATCTAGAATGCACCATGAATACTTAATGCACAGAAATCTTAAAAGTAAATACTTTGTTTTTAAAATTCCTAACATGAGTCCACGAAGAAATTCCTGCCACGTGAGCGAATTTTCTGTGATTCGAAGCTGTAATTAATTCAAAACTGAAACGAATGCTGACCGACACTAAAAGTTTGCTTTTACAAAGGGTGATCGGAAAATTCCCTACGTATTTAACTGGCATCCACACACGTGGGACCCGAAATGCAGGCTTTGAGCAAGAATCTACCTATATAAAAAGAGCAAGTGAAGGAACACGAGTAAAAACTGAATAATGCAAGGCAAAATACAGGGCCCAAACCAATGAGCGCGACGTTATTTTTACAACACGAAAAGTACGCCACGTTGTATAGAGCGTAAAAATTTGCATTCGGTAACTCATCATTGATCTGGTAGAATTTTCTCAGGAGCAGAGCACTGATCTACAGCCAGCGAGGAGCAGTTCGCAGCGGGTTGACTGTCGTATTCCAGGCCACCTCTGGGTAAACCAAGGCCATCGCTGGTAGCCAGGTCACCGTAGCTCGTGCTGCGTACGAAAGGAGAGCTCAAATATGAGCTCGAGCTCTCATCTGATGTGTGCTCGCAAGGCCAAGGTTTCGCTTCTCCGTCTTCATGACGTCTAACACCGGGAGGTGATTCTCCGAAAGCAGGACGCCCACTGACTTCACTCGCATCGGTCCCAAAAAAATAAGGTTTCGTTACTGAAATCTCGCCGTCCGAACGTGCAGAGTCCACCGGAAAAGAGCGTCTGGCAGGCCCCAATTCCAAGATTAGGTCATTGCTGTACGACGGAGTATGGCCCGAGGAAAGTGGATCACCATCGCGGGAACTTTCCAAGTCCTGGAGCTCAGTCCCAAACCTCCGCTGCAGATTTCCGTCACTGGACTCCTCGCTGGCGTACAAGGCTCTCCATGCTTCTGGGTCGGGCACAGGCTCGGTGGGAATGGCCATCAAAATAAGAGCCCGCAACCTGTGCCTCGCTGACGTGCCCCTCGCATGAGGGCGATGACGCCACGCCCGTTGCGGGGCACCTTCAGCAGCCTCCAAAACAAGCGCCGTCAGGGTCAGGTGCGCCATCAGTAACTTGGTGAGAGTCATTTTGCACGTAGATTAGGACTCGTATATCTCGGCGGCTGCAGTTAAAGTGACGGAGAGTAACGCATTATGTAAAAGTAACGCTACCCATGCATGAGGAAAAGGAAAAATATGAATGTGAGTGTTTCACACTTGCTGAAATTTCACGTGATAAAGTTAATAGTGATGAGGCAAAAAAAAAAGTGCGTTACTACAATGGTACATTGAAATGCAACGGAAAACTCCGTTTTCAAGGATATTTCCATTGAAAAATAAACACGATAAGTTCAATGGGGGGTCTCAACAAGAGCGGATAGTGTGGCATCTCAGGGGCATGAAGCTAAAACTTTGACGCAGTGAAAAAAAAATAACACTAACCCTTTCGCCGCGAGGGACTGATTTTCTCAGTCTCACGTCGTGCGTGAATCATTCCCATGACTAATCTGCAAAGTCACGCGCCACGACTAAGTATTTTCGATGGCTGAGATCAACCCTGCGAAGCAAAAGGGCTAACCCCAAGTGAGCGCATTCAAATAGCGAAATCCTATTGATATGACTCAATTAAGTCCAACAACAGGTAATGGGTCAACTATGAGTAGTAGCTGTAGTAGTAGTAGTGCTACGAACTCCTTAACGCTTCAGTGGTTTGAATTAAGGTTAACTATGAATGAATAGTAATTAGAGAAAGGCTTTGTTAGGAATTGAACGACTTTTACTGAGAGGCGACGCAGACACACGGTCACAAACATCGCCGAGGCGAGCACAGGCCGCCTCGCATCCAGACAACGAAGGAAGAGGTGTAGAAATTATTACTTGTTAGTTCAAAGCACCCTACTCATGTGAAATGAGATCCACAGTGAGCGAAGATAAGGGACCGTTCAGCATGGACTATAGGGAACGAGGAGACTATGCACAAGGTGTGTTTACACGCAGGATCCCTCGAGTATACAAACAGCAAATTAAGGAAGAGGAAGAAAATGCAAAGAAGACGGCAAAAAGTGTGAAAATTGAAAATAGGTAAATGGACATTGAGAATAGAAGTCCCGAAAGCCCATCTATGACTGAGGCAATCTAACAGTTTAGAGATGCAGAAACAAAAGATGACTGAGCTCGGGTAGGAGATGGCTGTAATAACACGTCGGACGCCTTCCCAAGAAGCCGAAGAGAAGAAGCACTATCACTGCAATTGATGTAACGGTACAAGAAGTGCCACTTAATATTTCAATAAACACCTAAGCTAAAACAAACAGCCGGAGTAGACCACTAAACGATCCTAACCGGCCACATACTCGTACAGCTAGCGATATTTCCGAGGCACGCCACACACCTGATGATAGCACGTCCCTCCGCTGAGACAGTACAGTTGACGTTCCCTTCCAACTCCCAAACTTGGTTGATCTCAGAGCGCAATTTCAAAAATTAGATAGATCTCTGTTTTGGGCACATGTTATGTTTTTGATGACATTGCGCGATGTTACCTATAAATACGGTATTATTAGACCACTTCTCTCCCGTTTTAGTTCGTTGATGCGAGCGTTTCTCGGCCGTTTTAGTCAACCGACGCTAGCGTTAACTCTACAGTAGAAGAACAGCTTAAGAGCCTATCCTCATCTCCGAAGACCGTGTAGTCTTCAAAATATACACCTGAACGACAAGACTATTCAGAGCAGTCTCCTTTTTGGGAGTAATGGAATGACATCCTACTTTATAAAGTAAGTAGAACATGAAATAGCAGGAAAGAGAAGCGATAACCACACATGAATGAGCTACAATACTTTCTAATTAAATTGCCGATATTCTTTGGTAAAAAGAAATCTAAATTCGACTACTGAATTTTTAACGACAGGACGTGCCTAAATAAAAATAATTTCAAAAGTCAGATTCGCACGACTCACTAGCGGAAATTAGTTTCGTGAAGACTTGAGAGTCCAAACCACGAAGCCGTTAAAACTGGATAGCCTTACTCAAGATAGGAACAGATCCTCCAAAATAATCCTAATCCTTTCAACAAACACGCCTAGCCCAGTTACACCCTAACGGCACAACAGATTTTTCAGTTGTTTTGCCCACGTACTAATTTTAACATGCAATTTTCTGCCAAGTCTTGCAGGGATTTCGTACACCAAATGAGCAATAGTACAGTTCAGCGTGGCTTTGTTTAGTCATCCTTTATTTGGAATAATGAAGCTGCAACATTCGGATACTTTCACTCGATTACTGTCTGATTTCCTTCAACAGTTCGTACACCGGCATATTATGCATTTATATAGCACCATACAACTTTATGCAGTATCTTTATAAACACATAACCATGTCATATGTATCAGACGACTTCATATATACAAGACGCATTCGATTTCGACCAAAAGGATAAGATACGAACGCTTCGCTCACGTTTTGTCAAAACTAATGTATGGCGACAATATGGAGCAACAGATTTTACAAACAACGATATGTCTTCTAGTGTCCACTTACGTAATGAAGGTACAGTTTTCGTATTCTACCCAGGCTAAGACTAATTTCTACACATTTTCTCTCGTGTCCACGTAAATATGATATGGGTTATTCCAAAAAGAGTCAATGACGACGAATGTGGAGCGAAATTAATCCGGATCTCGATCCACCTTGACACGGCACCACACGCTCTTACCACGCATAGACACCGAACTGATCGCACTGGCAACAGATGAGGGGAACATTACCAACGATCTAAGTACAAGGAGCCTCTTTGAGGAGCGCCTTTTTATTTCTTAGTGCTGGACACCGATCTGCTACTAACACATAGCCCTCTGACCCTGGTTGCTAAGGTAGAACAACATTCAGGTGAGGCTTCTTAATTCTATCTATACCACTGTCGAGAATAATGGATATTGGAAAATAAAAGTTTAGTCTTAAATTCTTGTGGTATCATTCAAAAACAAGGCGAAGAGGCACGCTAGCGCATAATATGGGAACAAAAGCTTTCGCAATATTTCACGTTTTTACAAAATTAAGTTGGTCCTTCTAGAGTAGGATTTTTTTTAGAAACATAAGGCGTCAAACGTAAGGCGAAAACATTGGGTTCGAGGTGTGTGGAGCAGCAATTTCATAAACTGGATACAAAAGTCTAACTGTTAAATTATAATCTAGCAACTCATCCGAACACATTACATACCTAAAGATATTCACAGTGGCGCTACATAGAATGCTAAACAAGTTTGCCGGCCTTGACGCACACGTGTATCAAGCGGCGTGTATAGCTGAGTTTAGCTCAAGTGGTACTTAATTGTGGACTTTGATTATCATCAAGTCTTGCCGCTCTTGCACATGAGGGATATCGTTGACTAGGTACACACGAAGTACACTGGACGCGCGCATCAACGGCCTTCGTTCCAACGGACTTCAGAACAATTGGAGTACCTGAATATCCCCGGCTTGGTCGATCTCAGAGCGCAATTCCAAAAATTAGTTAGATCTTTCTTCTGGACAGGTAAGTGTTTTAAGATTCTTTAAAACATCGCGAGACGTTACTTAAAGATATACGGCATTATAGCACCTCTTCTCCCGTTTTCATCCGTTGATGCGACCGTTTCTCCCGTTTTAGTCGGTTGATGCGAGCAGTAACTGTGTACTAACAATTAAAATAGGACACAATGCTGTTCTTTTCTAAGAGTAGAATGACAAACCGGGGGATCACATCGCCGCAAACCTGTCAAATGCTTCGTGATACATCAACTATGACGGCACGGAACAACCGAACTTGTTTTCACTGACGCAGCGACTGTGCCAACAGTAAAATAATAAAGAACTTGTTTCACGACGGCTTCGGCCACATGCTATTTAGCACTACCAGATTTCACTACAGCGACTACGCCCGCTCCCAAAGACCAGTTAAATGTAAAAATAATATTCTACTCCCAGTATAAAGTGGGAGGTAAAAATGGCTCGGTTTGATACAGTATTTTTGTGTATCCTATTTTGCAGAAGTTCCTCTGATCTTGAACATGAAAAATCGTTCAGGAGAAATTCTATTCACAGATTTGAAAATGCAGTCAAAAGTTTATAGATTGAGAACAATATTTACGACTGTTCTGGGAATATTCAAAATATTTTCGAGGTTTCAAAGTAAAATCCCTCTTGGGCGCGCAGAAATAAACGTTTCAAAACATTAATCTGTCATACTACACAATTTCTACATATTTCCTGTTGCTGCACTTAGTTACAATAAAAGTGTTACAATAAAACATCCAGATTCATGTCTGAGGGGTGAATATCAGGTGGTGATCACAAAGCACAAATGGAAACCTCACAGATAAGGTCCAACTAATGCGAGAGAGTGCGCTATTTATAGATGGCGATACCCAAACGCATCAAGTCAACTCCACCAAAAGCAGACGCAGTCAAGGCAAAATCCAAAAACCCACAAACCGATACTAATCCATTCCAAACTGCAGAGTGCTAAACCCATTTTGAAAATCGTCTATGCATCAATACATAGCCTCCACCGCAGTGAGGGACTTGCACCGAGTTCATGCATCATAGGTGCCGTGTAAATTTAGCAGAAAAAATAACACAGCGACTAAATATGGACCCGCAAGAAACTCGACCCAGTTTTTGAAGTATCCGTGTCGAGTTCCGCCCCTTGAAATGAGTTAACGCTTCACACCTCAAAAGGACCATTTAGTTCTGTTCCATACGCATACTGATAGTTTTCATAAAAAGCGGTAAAGAGTCTCATTGCACACACACACACACACCAAGATGAAACTCAGTGTCTCGTCCAAAGCTAAACATAGCATTATGCCACACTAATTTGGCTTGCAAAGGGCCAATGTACTTCGTTCAAATACATAACATTGAACGCTTCTAACCCCAACGATGTGTAAGAAAATCCTTCCCACACAGACCGCTGCCACGCGCCATGTAACAGCTGACAGACCATGACCCTCGAACGTTGACCAGAGACTTGACCCTTAGCTACGCAATCACCATCCCTAAAAGGTCTAACATTCCTTAAAATGGACGAAATTCTCCTTTAACCGTCGTTCATACTGTGCGCACTAGTGTGCCTGCGAATCCTGGGTTTGTACGAGACTAAGGATTTGAGGCTTAAAGCAAATTCCATCATTCCACCACCGGGACGCTGGACGCGATGGGGTTAGCCCTCCGGGTTCTGGTCTTATAGTTTTCCATATTTGTTCACAATTTGCCAGGTTCAAAGCTCCAAGCAAACACTAAGCCGGGACTGAGGTGCCATGGTTTAATCAAATGGCTAGCGCCGCTTCTAAAGTGATACATGTAGTCCTCGTGTCATAACTACCTATTAATTCAAATTTTATTATTAATTATTTCTCTCCAATATTGTTAGTGAAGTAGGCAGTGAAGTGTTAGCTAACCCTGTAAGGAGATCTGTTAAGAATTTCCTATGCTTCAGTTAATATAGCTTAATCTTAAACTAGCAGGACCCGTAAAAATTTCACGGAAATTTAGATAAACTTTAGATAAACCAGCCGGTAAGAAGAGGTCCTCTCAATTGTTGGACAGAGGTTAAAGGTTCCGGGTAAAGATAGTCCTGTTTTGGAAGCAATTTTTTCTTCTTGATGCGAGTGGTCTGAACTCTATTAGGGAAACTGAAAACGTGCCGCGAAGACTGGCTTTTTAAAGCAAAGCACTCAACCCGTATACAGGATACTTCGCTCGAGACCTGAAATTTCACTTAAAAAGTGGCGAAGCGTCACGGAACGGTACGTACATACAAGCGTATTAATACATAGAAGATTCCTTCAATTCGATCAAAACTAAAGATAGAAACTTGATTCATTGCAACAGAATTGCTGTTGCATTGCTGGGCTATAATTTCAATACCTTATCATTACAGACGCGTGAGTGACGTGAAATTTAAGCTTCCCTTCCCAAGACGAGCACTCTTTGACTAGGCTGAATATGCACACAAGAGCGTAAAATACGAACGGCCGTTTACGCCATACTTCGTTTGAATAACAAGTTGGTCCTTCAGGGTTGGGTTAGGAATTCCAACCGCGGTTTTGAAGCTCTCACACCTGCCAAATGATGAGCAGCGCAAATGAGAGAGATGAGTGCGAAGACCCACGTGAATAAAGCGTGAACTGTGGCGCAGAACGCCACGTGATGTGGCGGGGGCTCCACAATGTTCCCACACGCCACCTCGGGTCATCAACACGTCTCTTCGGTCAGAGGCGCTTTGGAAATTTGGCGAGTTGAACAAATCGGTATTTGTGGGTCCGATAATTGATACTTTACCAGCATTTCATAGAGATTTTTGAAATAGGAGTCGGAGTGACGAGGCATGAACGTGAAGCGACGTGAAGTTTCCATGAATAAAACAAAAACATGGAATATGGCTGAAGGAAGTAACGCAAGATAAGGAACAAAAAGAGGCCAGCAAAGGCAAATGGACGCAAACGTAGTGCATCAAGTCGTACGGTGACGCAAGAGCTACAATGACAGGCGCAATTTTGATGAGTCACGCTCAAAATCGGGGGTGCGAAGGAAGCGACAGTAAGTCACATTATAGAAATACGGTCGTGGATACAGCAGTGGATGTTTCGAAGATACTGGTTTTCCATCCAATTCTGGGTACAGGGCGGGTCAAAAAGAATGAACCCTTTCAAATCTACGGCATTGGGCAACATGATCATCAATTTTCATAGTTTTTTCAAGTTTTAACCCACGTAAATACGAGACTAGTTAATCATGATGCGGAACACTAAAGACAGTAAATTGAAAAAGGTACATTGCTTTGACTCAGCCTGTAAAATGAACATTACGCCACAGTGTTTATTCGCTCACCAATTAATACTAAAGTTATTCAGAGCAACGCAACGTAGAGATACAAGGTCTGAACAATGTACGCCAGAATTTCGGAAACAAACACACACGTAGACTTCGTATCAGATACTTGGACAAAAACATTTCCTAGAAACAACAATTTCACATTTTTGAATCAACTATGGAGTAGAGAAAATATACGCCCTCGGACCAGGGAGCAAGAACCGAGAGGACTTCTGCACATTAACTAAAAGTCTCGACCTCAGCCTAGGAGCCAATTCTGAAGGAGCCCTTCACACGATCAGTCAAAGTCCGAAGACACCCAATTGTGGGCATCGAATGTTTACTTTTATCTCAATTATGGAACGAGGTCGGAAATCAAAATCCCTTGACATGACTCCATTATAGAGAGCAAAGTTGGCATTCGAGGCCCATATTTGGGTGTCTTCTGACAGTGTCTTCAGGCTTTTGCTAATCGTGCAAAGGGCCCTTTAGATCAGCAAAGCCGTTATCTTGATGGTACGGCATCGGCTAGCGTCAGCTGGAGCGATAACGAGGAATTTTGTAGCTGTGATAAAATCTGGAACAACAACCATTTTACAAATGGCGCGTTGTTTTTCAACTAATATCTCATTTTTCATGAGGCTTCCCCCCTTACATGATGCCGGAGTAGATGACCTCACGCAGATCTTCTAGTTTCTCAACCAAAACCTTAGTCTAAAAAAGAATCAATGCTTCAAATTGCTTCAACATGCTCTTTGTAATAAACCTACCACCCTACACAACATTTTTCCTCCAAGCATGAAACATAACTTAAGTAAGGCTTTCAGAACGCGCTTCGGATTATAATAACATTAAGTAATACTCATAGTTGGATTTCGTATTATCCGCACACGTGATGAACAAAAACAATGACATCTGATGCAAAACACGCAAGTCTTGCTTAGCTGAGAAAAATAAGAATTAGAGCAAGACCGGGACGAAGTTCACGACTTATCAGAACAGGAGGGGACACAGGGAGGGTGGAAGGAGGGGGGGAGGGGAGACGACATCACGCCACCCATTCAGCAAGGGGACGCCCTCTCAGCCTTCATACCGGTTGCTAAATATACAAACGATTTGCTTCTATGAATAGCAGTGTAAGAGCCATGCAAAAACACCGTTTGCGTCGTGAATTTCTGTTGAGGTCACATAAAATGAGTCAATCGCTTATGAGTTTGTGAATACGGGCGTAAACAAAACTTTGTTATAAATAGCAAATGATTAATAATCTCGTAGAATCAGTTTGACAAGGTCAGTGTCGTGATTCTATTCTATGATTCCGTTTTTCTCTTCCACTTGCTGCGAATCACCATAATTTGTATTCCTTTCAAATTCAGGATGGCCGGAAACAAAAAACGTGGCTTAAGGTACGTTTTATTCAGAAGAGTTTACGCTTAAAATACGAGCAACCCGCGTAATGATAAAATTCCATAGCCACACTCATGAGTAGGCTCCACAATCACATTGTCATTGAAACAAACCATCACAATTCTGTACGAGCTGAATTAAAAACTAATCGCTAAGCCATGGTGTGCAAGTAGGGTGACGAAGCCCTTCGCAACACGAAAGCTAAAGAACGACCTGTTGATGACTCGCAGCTGTTCCGAGCGTGCAGCAGGTCATATTGGAAATAAATTTAACCTGCTCTTTCCATGGCGCACTGGTTAGCGTGATAGCCTCGCAGCTGGGAAGTAAGAGTTCGACTCCCGGCTCAGGGCCTAAATTTTCACGGAACAACGGAGTGCTTTCCTTGGACAAAGAAGCTTAAGCCTCGCATCCCTTAAGCGTCAGTAGTTGTAAGGCTTTGAAAACCCAACGGTAAACGTGTTGGAATCAATAAAGGTACTTTTTATTCATTAATACAACTAGGAGCGACGGCAAAAATGAATCGAGGAGTTAGATAAACAACCATCAATAGCCTTCAATACCCAATCGGGAACTTTAACGGAACTCGGCGCCACATATACTTTACTTTCCTGTATTTGGCGCAAGCTGCCATGACTCGTAGTTATTGACTCCGTAATGGGATTTTTACGGATGGCAATGAAGAGAAAAATAGCGACACGTAAAAAAAAAGTCCCTCGTATAAGAGGTTTTCAAGTGAAATGTAGCAGGAAAAACAAAGGCGTACTAGAGCCTAAATAACTCGTGAAAAACTAACGCAAGCAGTTGTGCTGGTACTGGCACGGTAGCAGAGAGATTTCATCAACTTCGAGAAGAATAAACGAGACCAACCCGCAATCAAGCTCTTAGCCCTGTATGGACCACAGTGAATAATGAAGGACGCTAGAAATAAACCAAATAATAAAGGTAAGTAGAAACGTCGAGTTCCAATAAAATTCTTTGCGCAAGACCCGCCGGAGTGAAAAAAAAACATCCGGTGGCAGAAGGTGGAAGTAGCAAGGCAGCGAAAGTACAAAAAGGATGAAAAGAACAAATGTTTCTGTATCTAAAAAATCAGGAAAGTTTCAAATCCGACATCAAAATGAAATTTGGAACAGTACAACCGAAATCATTGAAGATTTGGTTTTACTTTTTACTCGGTCATCTAAGGTCTACCAGAGAAGACGCTGCTTCTGCAGCTTCATTGTATAAGGCAAGGCTGAGCACCCTTCGTTCTCCGCCCTCTCTTTAAAATTGTCATCTTCAACACTGTTTCTTAATCGATGCCACCAATTTGAGTCACTTAGGAGAAACAGCGCCACTTAATGGGAAATCTGTGTCAAATTCCTCTAATTTGGAGTTGGGTTTTCGCTCCGGCGGGTCTTCAAATAGCGCTTTCGAGTGAAAACTACATCAGTATCTGGTCAATAAAAAAGGAGCCAGAAAATACAGCAGCTTAAAGCATGCATCACATTTGTTGAGGGAGCAAACATCCACATATGAATAATAAAACAAACAGATAGTAGATTTAACACTGCAACTTATTAATATGCAAAGAATTTCACAGATGCAGAAGACTTACAATAAAGCTTTGTCCTCATGAAGACTCACCTCTCCTGGTGCTTCTGCACCTCCATCTTCAGGTCATCTGACATGCCAGTTAGTTAAGTGATCACGAGCTGTACACTGGATCAGAGGTCCTTGGTGAACTACACAAACGTTTGCTCCGTCAACACTACACTACAGTGCAAAACTCACACTACAGATATTATTTCAAGATTTTTCTGTAAATTATGGTCCAGAGAAGTAGGTATTTAAATTCATAGATTCTGGGAGTAAAATACAAACAAGATTAATGGACTGTGCATAGAATATCTTTTTTCAATGTGGGTTGTGATTATAATAATTTCAGATATAAGATGTCTCTTAAAATTATATTTAAGATAACTTTTATTTTCAATAGCATCTGGCTCAAAAAGCAATTTTCAAAAAAAATAAATTAACTCAAAAACAAACACATCCATCAAGGACTGACATGTCATCTGCTATCACTCAAAATTAGTCAGCAAGAAATGGCAGCAACACAAGTGAGCTAATTTGAAGCAATCAATGCATTACATAAAGCTCAAGCTTATTTTCACAGCAGCAAACAAATAATCAGTACTAAACTCATGAAGTAGAGGAACAAAGCAACATAGTAATGTACCACCTACAAATCAATCATATTTAAGACAGCCAACTCAAATTACATATTTTCATCCTTTTTGGCTCAAAAAGCAACTTGACTATAATGGATAAACTTTAAAAACACTGCCATTTCCTCACTTCTTACAGAGAAAAGACAAAAAACAAGTCCCTTAACTTCAGAACTATCAATTCTTGCTAGCCAGAGCCTAGATCAGTTTTTGCAGGCTATAAACAGGCAGCAAAAACTGGACAGCCAACAATTAGCAGGCCTTGGATTCCCCACAACCACTGCACGCTGTCACTAAGATGGAGCTTAGTGTTTTCCAAGCTGCAGAAAAGTTTTCCTGAGAACACAGAATAATCTTGAAGAAACTTCATATAAACAATCAATTATTAAAAGAAACTTGAGCAGTACATTGAACATAAAGTTGCACTTGGTTGATATACAACTTACTGCATACAGGAAAGACAAATGAAATCCATAAAAGTGAATTCTCACTCAGAAATAGTATCTCCTTAATCTTACCCACATAGCTAGAGCAGTGATCTGCCAACAGACATCCCTGCAAGTCATGCAACTCTTCCAACTCTTCCTGAATCAAATTGGAAAAAAAAATTCACAAAAGCTTGATCTTTTCTTTGAATATCTTCCTGTCTGATTTGGTCTATCATGTTGCAACCTTGCTTACAGATTATAATTGCACACAATCTGGCAATGCTATATGAGAACTCTTGAAACATACAGTACTAAGCACCTCTTTTAAAAAAAGAGAAATGCTTCAAAGTTTCATGACCCCAAGCAGTTATGCGTAGAGGTAAAGTCACCTCAGCTTTATTGATTCTTGACAATATTGCCTTCCACTCACTCTCTAGACACAGGAAGATTTGGGATGACAGTGGTACACATAACTCATTTTTGCCATATATGGTGCTCAGCACTGTATGATTTCAGGGGCATCAAATCTAGCATTTCCTTAAATATATTCTTTAGGTACTTCTTTTTCTTGATGCTCCTAGAAATTTTTTCTTTTTGACTCATGGGCAGCACATGTCTCAATTTTAAAAAAAATACTTAGATATGGATTTCTAGCTCCATCGTATCAACATTAAATGTACTTCATTGAAAATGAATTGAATTCTCCATTCCCCACAACTTTTGACCGACAGTAAAATTGTTAGAAATTACTGAACACTCGCTTCTGTAACCCATAAATATATGCATGAAAAGATGTTTAGAACATATGGCTTCAGGACTCCATCGAATTACTTGTACAATGAAACATTGCAGAACTGTGGATACAAAAAGTTTGATGAGGAATTTCGCCCTATTTCATTTTCTTACATTTTGAACCTGTAACAATGACCACCAGAAGCATTTACAGCAGGCAAGGAAACTAGTCAAAGAAACTAATCAATCTCAACAAAAAATTAAATAGCTTTAAAAAATAAGATGCAATTAAATTGTTGATAATCTTAGTTAGGTCACCAAAGTGGTTAATAAATTTTCATGGCTTCAGATTATTAGCTAGTTTAAAGCCCACTATCAATACAAAATGTGATTCAACTAGATTGAAAACTATCCAGTGTGGACTATAGATAACAGGGAATCTATGCCTAAAATTTGTCCCTACACAAGACCTCCTCTGTATAAACACAATAAAAATGAAGAGTAAGAATAGACAAGGAAGAAATGCCAAAGAAGGTAGGAAAATTAAAAGAAGCTAATTGGGTACAAAAGATAGATGTCATAAAGGCCTATCTATAGCTGAGGTAACCTATCAATGCTTTCCTGGGAATGCCAGTCCCTACAGCATAATACAAACAAACCTAACCCTATTACCCATTTGATATCCACTGAGAAACAAAACTAACTTATTACTGACTTATTTGTCCAACATTTTCACATAGCTTGAATAAAGTGAGATACAAGATATTAATACTTCCAAATTCTGTAGAAAAAACTAATTCAAGTATGCTGCATTCTTCAGTATTTCTAAGATTAGGCAGCTCAGATAACAAGCACGAGTAGCAAATTTCACCTTAGAATTCAATAAGTATTATTCATCCAAATGCATTACATTAAAATGAGTCAAAATTAAAATTTGTATTTCATGAGAGCATTGTTAAGTTTGTTTATTAATAAAATTTGTTTATATTATAAATGTGTCATTCATTTATCTGCATTTTGAAATCAAGCAAGCGCCTAGTCGACACAAAATTATATCAATTGATCCAGGATATCCTATGAATCTTTAAAAAATACTCATATTAACAGAGAACACTTGTATAAAAACACATTTTACTTGCCATTTTATTGATAGTAAATGTAGAAATTTCATTGTAGAACAAAATTAAAGTAAAGAATCAAGTTACTAAAAACTACAATTGAGGTATGCTAAGAAATTCATTCTAGCTCCTTTTCTTATATTAAAAATGCAATGTTATCCATGGTCATTTGTTACATTTGCAAATTCAAAATAATTGTGTTTATACAAAACCTACAGAAAAACAATGATACCTTTTTCTCTCTATTCACCTAATTAGCAACTGAAATGATGAAAAATATGAGACAGAGACACAATTTGCACAGTCTGAAAACGTATACCTTTCATTTCAAGGTGGCACACTAGTTCTGTGAAGAGTAGCACTTTCTCAGTACTAGATTACACTGGAACTTTGACTTACTAACATCCTTTCATTTATAAAAAAATTCCTCACACACACAAAAACAAGGTGGGCACAAAAGATTAAAGTCCCAAAGGCCTAGCAAAAGCTGAGGTAACCTAACAATGTTTGCTAGGAATGCTGGTTTCCACAGCATAAAATAGATAAATCTAAGTAGCCTACCTATTGCCCATCCTATGTTTCCTGTCCCTGAAGGAATTAATTTTGATAATAAAGGATTGGCTACATATTAATAGTAACTGGAACAAAATATTCTGACAAATTTTGTTTGCATCTAAATTTTTTGCATGCAGAGGGTTTTTACAAATGTAATTTGCACTACAAATGTAATTTAGGAAAAGCACTGGTGATATTCTATCACTAGCTCTATTTGCTATAATGAAACATTATTTTAGTGATGTACAGAAGTACTTATAGTAAAAGAATCAAGAACCTAGAAAGCACAAGAGTACTTTGCTTAGATGAGCTCAGCATAACAGCCAACTTAGCCACTTAAAAGGAAAACTACAATATATGTACTTGAAAAATGATGCATCAAAAACAAGACAATTTTAGAACTTTTATATAAATTAATGGTTCAATCTTTTAATCTTCAGTAGGAAAAGCAAAAAAGCATTCATACTTCAATTTTGAATTAATTTCAACAGCATAAATCTTTCTAGGGTTATCAACATATAATTTATTCAATTAAAATGATAAAACAAAGCATTTATGAAAAATATTAACCTTGTTTATCAAAACTTTACACACAATTTAACAGATAAAATCATTAGAGTCATTTTTCTACCCATTGACCGAAAATATCTAATTTATACTTTAATATTGATACATTTCAAAAACCATTTATACAATTTTACTTTAATAACCTACTAAAAGTTATCTACTAATTTCAATCTCCAATTCAAATAATTAAACTACAATTTTGGATAATACAAATTTACTAGATAGTCATTAGGCCTCATTGATAAAATGATTAGAGAACAGTTTACAGTGGTACTGAATAATCAAATCAGGTACTTTAATACTAGACGAATAAGGCCTAAAAATAAGAGACTTATACCTGCTTATTATATTTTTCATAAGTGCAGTCCAAAAATTTACAAAACCTACAGATACAAATCAAAGGTCACAGTAAATAGATTTGGGACGTTAAACAAATTGTGGGTGCCTGACACCCACAGTAGAGAGTGAGAGGATGTCCAAATACACCCACTATCACTTGTAGATCTCACTATCACACACCAGAAGATCATGTCAATGAATTCACATTTATTTCAATTTATCCCACAGCATAAAAAATTTCTCACATATCTCTCGAATTACGGATGCTGAGAACCCAGCAAGCCTCTACTGAGTTACCTTGGTCTGGCCCCTACAATTTACTGCAGATGCCTTCTTTACTAAAAGAATTATCAGTTGTTAAGAATGACTACACCATTAACTGTATTACTGTATATGACAATAACTCTTAAATTCAGAACGTAATTAACGTCAAATTTAGCGTATCTCAAGCCATTAGTCATAACTTGTAATATAGCGAATGTACTTAGATAAAAAGGCAGTCGATACCTACGTAAACAATGACTCGAAATAAAATATACAACATAACAAAATAATCAGTTGCAAATTAAAATGGTAATTTTATTCCTTCAAGAATGTGATAAACAACGTTGGGCCACTATTATTTAGTAATTTCAGCGCAAACGACAAACAAGAACACACGGTCGAATAACTGCGACGTACCCCTGCCGTCTAGTACGAGTAACTACGTTGCGATTTGCAGCTGCAACCTCCGAGCCTCCGACCTCCGAAATGAAACCTTCAGAAATTCTGAATACAGAACTTTCAGGAACTCATTTTTAAGTCAAGATACTCACGAGCAGGATTATTCCTACCCTAA
Source organism: Orchestia grillus (assembly GCA_014899125.1). NCBI lineage: Eukaryota > Metazoa > Arthropoda > Malacostraca > Amphipoda > Talitridae > Orchestia > Orchestia grillus. The sequence goes on along the minus strand of VOMN01113835.1, from coordinate 15,684 downwards.
AATTTTGGTGAATTTCGTTGAAATTTCTTCCTCCCGAGGAAGTAGGTGTTTTTTACAAACTTCATAACTTATTTTCGATATAAGACTATAAGCACTTAGCAGCTGATATTTGCTTTATTTTTTATACTTTACTGAACTTCGGTGGCAAATAATAAAACTCACGAGTGTCAGATATTGCCAGTAATTTGGGCTATTGAGATATATATAAAACTATTTATATCGACAAATATCAGTGGTTAAATACATATTAAAAGGCTTCCACAATAACTAGCAAGAATAAGGAAAAATCTATTACATAAATTCTCGGTAGTGTCGTGTCCGAATTTTCACTCAGGTTTACCTTGCGGAACTCTCTACGTTTCTTCAGAGATCTTACCCTAAAGAGTGAACTACTCTAAAATATAAATTTCGTCCTTGAGCAACTGAGGGGATTGCGTCTTGGATATTTCGGAAAGCCCCAAGAAGAGCAGAAAAAACGGTAGGGTACAGGACCGCAGCTTGCATATGTCTGGTTACTTTTTTATAATTTTTGCACGTATACGATAGCTGATGCTGTCAGTTTTAATTTCAATTGAATGAAGAATGCCACTTATTTTTCAATTATCGAGATTTTACAGTTAGCCTCAATCACACTTCCATTAAACATTCCATTGTAACATTTTTCTTTTTATACAACAGAAACTTTATTAATTCTAACACAGTTTATATGCAGTGCATCTTTAAGTTTTTAACGCCTTATAACTATTGACGCATGAGTAATAAGAGGAACGTAAGATTGAAGCTTTCTTTTTCAAGGGTAGCACTCCGTGGTTCTGTGAAAATCAGTTTGGGCCATCTGGGAGTCGAATCCTAACCTCCTAGCTGTGAGCTCAACACGGTACCAATGTGAAATGGGGCCCTTCTGAGGTTCAAAAATCCTAATCTTTCTCGATATGGGTTACCCTAGAAACCTAGTAGCTCGTCCGGGCCTACAACTAATGTCTCGCTTAAGTCTAGTTCATTATTTGTTTCTTATTATTTGGCTGCAGTACTGTTTCAAATGCGACTTGCCTGTGGCATATAAAGGTTTAAAATGTTTCAAACTTGGTTAGAGTTCTTCTCTAAATCTGTTTTGAGATTATTAATCCCCTGAAATGCTACTGAGCTCACCGAGATGTGGGCTCCGTGGCGTACTGGCACCGCGTCAGGCTAACCGCTGGGAAGTTCGGGTTCGACTCCCGGCTGAGGTAAAACTGATTTTCACTGAATCATGGAGTGCTTCACTTGGAAAAAAAGCTTAAGCCTCCAATTCTCATGTGGGCTGTTACTTGGCAACGGGTTTTCCGCAGTTATCTGTAAAGGAAAGGAAATTTCATATGTGTATGATTTCAAATTGTGAGGTAAATTTAACATAGATTGAAGTTTGAAAGAAACTCGCTTGGCATTTCTACGTCCATGCGACTCCTGGGTATACGGGAACGTAGTGCTCGTATTTTAAACTATCTTCCGTGCCTACTAAATTCGTCTCTTCTATCCAAAATCATCCTGCAAGCTTTAACAACTCATTTAAATATTGTTTCCATAAGGTTGTTCCACAAAAATGTCCGATTTCAAAAACATAATTGACAATAGAAAACTGATCGTCAAGACTATTCTTCCATCAGTCAAAACATCACCCTTGAGCATCTATTCATATCTGTCATCGACCGGCTAAATTATTTATCTCTAATCGGTAAGAACTTATTGGGTGTAAAACAACAAAATCTTTGGAAGCTTATTCTACCTTATGTTTGGACCCAAAAGTCTTGCCATCCAAAAATGAGTTGAAGTGCTTAAAAAGTAGTAACCAGTAGGTGAAAGATCTGAATAATTTTGAAAATGTGGTTGAGTCTCGTATCCTAAGCCTGTGAGTTTCTGTAGTATCTTCCTTGTAACATGTGACCCACGCCGACTCACCAATGGCGTTGTCTGCAAATGGCGTGAGACTGTCGCAGTACAGACACCAAGAGTCTTATATATTAGACAATTTCTCTGACACTTTGACGCAGATTTTTCCCAACCATCGCTTTCGGTTGTTCATTGCCTAAATTGCATGACCGTCCTCTACTCTCATCATCTTCAATGCTTTCGTCACCAGTTCGGAATTTCGGAAACCATCTTCGAACTCACCGATCACCTGTGGGCCCCTGTTTATATTCAGCAGTTTGAGACGCACTGTGCCTAAGTTTCCACTCATGCAAGAAAAGTAAGCATTGCAGTTTTAGAAACATTTTTTGTCGATGTAAAAATACGTTCAACAATGTTTTTTATTTAAAATACCCTGAAAGGTACATTAATAAGCAGGTACTTCAAATTGTCTGAAAATATACAGAGAATTCTACGCTAAAATGGTGGTAGGGTCGTCGTACCAAAATAGGGAATTTCACATATGTCAAAAAATAAGCGCGTATATCCTCCATGCAAATTAACGGTCAACGTCTACTTCTGAACATCTGCTCTGCTCCCCTCGAGGAATGCTTTCCCCAAGATCGTTGTCGATAATCGCAAGGTCGTTAAAAATTGTCCGAGCGCTTAAAAGAACTCGGTGTCGGTACTTCAGAATAATTTCTTCGTAGTCTCAAATCGAGTCGTAAACAGTACTTTGCCGAAACTTCGAATAAATTATGGGTGTAATGTCTATGAGGCAAATTTTGTGTCAATGTGAACAAACGCCTCTCGCTTGTGTTGTGAAGTTTGGGCCTGGGTAACCATTAAAAATCCAATTTTCTTATGGTCTTGAAATCCCCGAACATTACGTGAGATGTTGAGCCTTTCGCTCATCAAATCCGGGTTAGTTGATTTTCAATAGAGTGTCTGTAGGCAAGTACGCTATTAAACCCAATGTATTTGTATTCCTGTCTTTACTTGTTAGGAATTTACAGCGAACGTTGCTCTAGGAACATGTAGACCTTTATTATACATGTTTCCATTACCCCGAATACAGAAATAAGTTCAAATAACACTGTGTCTAATGATTTATCGGTGTACCTGCAAGCTCTTTCCCAGTTTTGCAGTTTTGCAGTATGACGTCACTACATGAGACGTACAAAATAGAATTGTAGGCCTTTCATTCACAACTGAGAAAATGAGAACATGTAGGCCTTTATGTAGGCCTTTATGCTTACCCAGTGAGACACTGGGTAAGCATAAATAACGTGAAATAATTCTTGTTTCTCGATGAAATATCTAAATCATAAGCTCCGCCGGCTTAAAAACTGGGGAGCGAAGGAAATGGAAAAACGTTTTGCGGTGCTGATTACTTTATGTAAGTTGCGTGATGGGTTATTAAAACTCATGCCACTTTCTGAAGTCCTGTTTCGATACAATAAGGAAGCCTTGATTTTGCCATCGCTCCCAACACCTGTAAACTCCATCACCATAACGGAGGTTGAATTTTTACTCTCCATGACAGGAGAAACTTTCGATGGATCTAAAGCAATTATCCTCCAACTTCTGCTATTTAGGATCTTAACAGCAAGTTTCTTCTCATTCACAAAGAAACGAACAACTCCGGCATGTCTCTTTAATAGGTTAAAAAACGATATACTCTTTTTGTTTGTCTTTCAAACGGAACGTGTAGGTAGGATATTTTGATGCCTTCGGTAGTAGGACTCCATTTGAGCTTAAATCTGACAGATATGTATGCACTTTTGTGACAGAAATGAAAATAATTTTCCTCCCTGGAAAAAAGAAAAATTAATATTTAAAATTCTCTGAACATCCTGTTTTCACCATGTACAAAGAGATTATATCAAGAATGTTAAAATTATCACTTCTATAAAGTAAGCAGCACCACAAAACGTTTTTACATTTCCTTCGCTACCCAGTTCTCAAGCTGGCGGAGCTTATGATTTAGATATTTCATTGAGAAACGAGAATGATTTCACATTATTTTTACTTACCCGGTGTCTCAGTGCCTATGTTTATTTCGTTTGCTTATTTTCTCAGTTGTGAATGAAAGGCCTGCAATTCTATTGTGTTCGTCTCAGTTACGTCGTACTGCAATACCGAGAAAAAAGTTTGCAGCTGCACCGTAAGCGCATGGTGCGCATCAGGAGTTCAGGACTCAGGATCGCACTCATCGCAGGTCAGTCAAGAATCAGACGCGACGGTGAGTAGCACTGTATGTGTCGGTGCCCTGTGGGAAGCCTTGATCCATGTGACTTGCGATTTAGCTGCAGCGCGTGAAAAATGTGCTGTTTCCTTCTCTGTGTTACCTTGACGAAACTGTACAGATCTTGTGTGAGTGAAGAACTAAGTTTATAATTTTCAGACGAATGCACTGCACTTTTCCTCTTTGTGCTATCGAGAACCACAGCACAGGTCGAATTTCTCTTTCACTTTCTAGTGCTTTCTGGCGAAAACTCCTGAGTGTAGAGTAGAACTCATGTCCAACGTTAGCAACGCTTCCAGTGATTTAGTTATTTTACAGTAAACACTTTGCCTCGAAAGGCTTATGTTTGCTTTAAGTACTGGTATTCAACATCTCTGCAATTTTTTATGAAGCCCGTCTATCTGGAGAAAAGTACCTCAGGATTTGCAGTACCCTGTGGAAAGGTGTTTATAAAGTTTCTTGCTGTAAAAAGCTCATTGAGGAATTGGTTCCTTCCGACAAAGCTCTGCTACACCAACGGTAAAGCACCTGATTACTTCGTTTATTTTGTGATTTTCTTTGAATTAATTTCTCTCGAATAGCGTGCTATTTTTCACCTGGTATTTCGAGGCTAACAAATGATATCACCAGTATGAAATCGTATTAATATCATCATTGATAACTTAATAATAATATAAAATCACAGTATTGTTCAAAAAGTAGTCATGATATTATTATCAACAGCTCAACAATACAGTAAGCAGCACATCGAGCCAAGTGAATGTGATATTTAAAACTAATAATGACCTAAGAGTTATTTTGCTCATGGAAAACAATTGTGAGTGCAGTTTGACAAGTGATATTGCGCGCAATATATACCTGATTTGAGTATGATATAGGTACTCAAGTGTTACATAATTCAGACATGTTCGTTCAGATAATTCAGACATTATCAGATAATTCAGACAATATATGCCTTATTTAGTATGATATTGGTACGCATGTGTCAAACAATTCAGACATGTTCCTACGCGTGAGAATTTAACGGATGCGTACAGATAGTTATCCTTGAATGTAAATCGCCCGAAATTAATTTCCCACTCAATGTGGCTGTGTTCATCGAGTCGTGTCTAGCCATTTAATTTGAAGTTTCAGCAGAAGTTTAGTTGAATTGAAGCTCTCACATCTTCCCAATGCGCCTTTAGATCCTATCGTCTCCTTTTTCATTAGTTGTGTAATTATTACCTCGACGATAATCATCACTATCTCGTCAATATCGCAGAGAAAAACTGTCGTGAATGCCGCTTCATCCGAAACTTAGTTGGCAACGACAGAACGAAGAAGCAAGTACCTACCCAAGTCGTGGCATATAGAGACCTACTTTGTATTTTTCCTAATGGGACCAGTTTTTTTGTTTTTTGTCCGTTAGCTTCGTAGCTCTTTCTTTCAGTTCAAAACTTCGGAGTGATTTACTTATAAGCCCACATTTGCTTAGGATTTAGATAGGTCTACCTCTGATGGAGATGTTCTTAAAGGAAGTTTAAACCACACATTTCTCACATCCCCCACCGCACCAGTAGTTGTAAGGCATTTAAAACCCAACGGTAAAACGTGTTGGAATAATAAAGGTTCTCACCCCCCAGCACCACACACACATACGCAACACACTTAATGTAAACATTTCTTCACTGATCACTGATAACAAGAAAGAATAATGGCGTCTACGGTGTAGGTGATGAGGCTGAGTGCCTACCGATATTTATTTGAACTTCATTCGATGTGTCCGAGTCGATGTGAATTTGCACGTATTACTTTCCATCGAGGAGGGCTCCATGGCGTACTGATTTGCGTCATGGCCTCGCAGCCGGGACGTTCAAGGCTCGAATCCCGGCCGCTCAGTCAAGGCATTTCACGTAACCAGGGATTACTTCCCTTGGAAAAGGAAGGTCAAACCACTCATTCCTCACATTTCTCACCACGCCAGTTGTTGTAAGTCATTGAAAACTCAACGGTAAAATGTCTTGGAATTAATAAAAGTTCCAGAGGGTTCAGGTGAAGACTTATCAACAAATTTTCATTTCTCAACAATAATTAACGTAAAGGTCGATCATATTCTGATTTGCTCAGTTGAGATAGAGCATAGAGTTTGAATTGGTTTTGAAAGGCGTAATAATTAAAATTGAATGAATTTTGAACCAAGTTCGACCATTAAATCTATACTGTCATTTGTTAAGGCTATAACATTTTGTTCAGTGATTATTTTTGCGTAGATTCTGTTAAATTTCAAGCATCTTGACGTCCTCGCTTAATTTTTTACTACGCACAAAGGGATAAGCTACAGATCGAACGCTTGCGCTGATTTCGGAGCAAATGTTCGAATATGAATTGCTTAACGCTTTTAGAAAACTGCCCTTGCGAGCTGTGTTGTACTGTACACTTCTCTCAACATGTCAGTAATGCTGCGTCCTGTGTTGTACTGTACACTTCTCTCAGCATGTCAGTAATGCTGCGACCTGTGTTGTACTGTACACTTCTCTCATCATTTGTCAGTAATGCTTGTAGGTGTGCTTTATGCTACACTTCTGTCATCATTTGTTATTGATACTTACTGATTGTGCGAGTCTGCATAATTATTTTCTAGATACATCGCGATGTTTCTTGACTGTAAACGTTTTATACGTTAACGTTTTGCCTTTAAACTTTTTAGACGTAAGCGCTTTGGCTGTTGAAGTTATTGGCCAATTTATCTGCACTTTCTGATTCTCTAACTTGTGCTAATTTTCTTTATAATTGTATCAAAATGTTTTCAATTGACGTTGCTCATACTCGCAAGTCGAAATTTGTGTTTCTATTTCGTACGGCCTTCCCGAAGAATTTTTTTCCTCTGCGAGACATTTTTGCTCTGATTCTGTTCGTCCTTGTCGTGTCACATGTTTTTGATCGAATATTCGCTTCAGCTGTTAGTCATCCTAGTCAAATGTATGAAATTTGTAACGACTTGAAAATTCACGCTCATCCGTTGTTTAGTTTTTACAGTTGATGAATTTGTCTCTTTTTATCTTTTCCAGACTAAACCTTTGTGTAATCGTCTCATCCAGCACTTTATTTATTTTTTGCGTCAGGTTAATACAAAATAACTTCTCACTTCATATCGCAAAGCGTAGATGTCAACACCTTAAATAACGAAGGAAAAAATAACTCGCCGAAAAGAAAACAGAGTGATCCTCCAAAGTTTGCTAGCTGTCTCCATCTCCGGTGCGATGTCCGGCATGTTGGAGAAATGGTTCTCCCAGCAATGGTGCGTACATGTGTGTGTGTTGTGTGTGTATACACGTTTTGTGAGTATTTGTGTGATACGGGAACGTTCGCACAAGTAGGGAATGAGAGTAGCATTAATATTCAAGCGCAAAACAAGTTGAATGAGAAAGTCGTGATTTGCCTTGGGAAAGGAAAATTATAACACGACATGCCCAAAAAATGCGGCACATCAGTGAGGCCTGAGATGGGGCACCCGAGCTATTTCCAAGGCTTCCAAGGATGCATCGCTGACTGGTTGGAATGTAGGGACGTCAGCTTTTGGGCGAATTAAATTCCTTTTTGTTTTACCAACAAAAAGAAGATGGCTCAGTGATCGACCGACTTCCAAGAAAAAATCTGATTAATTTAGGCCTAGAACTGGCCGTTCAGTAACGGGTGTCCGTAGCGCAAAGGACCGTAGCACGGTGACAAAGACCGTAGCACGGTGACAAAGACCGTAGTACGCTGACAAAAACCGTAACACGGTGACAAAGACCGTAGCACGGTGACAAAGACCGTAGCACTGTGACAAAGACCGTAGCACTGTGACAAAGACCGTAGCACGGTGACAAAAACCGTAGCACGGTGACAAAGGCCGTAGCACGCTGACAAAGACCGTACCACGGTGACAAAGACCGTTGCTTCTGTTGGGTGTGTGCTTTGCGCTGTGTAGTCTGCATTGTTGGGCGCTCAGTAAAATATTTCCCCACCCCTTCGGTTATCAACTATCCGGCGACGATATGAGCGGTTAGGCGAGCAAAATGATAGAAAATTAGAGACGCTTTGTTGCGATGATTGCGCAGATTGCTGCGCAAGGGCTTTGTTTCCAGAACTTGAGTAGGTTTTGTTGAACTATGTTTTCCCATGTGTTTGTTATTATTGTCTGAGAATTACTGTGTTATTCGGGAATATGTTTGTAGCTCTCGATTCTAATGAATAGCTCAAAATCTCAATTTAATCTGAATTTTACGATGTGTGTTGGAGTCTGACACTTACGTCTGTAATTATTGTTTGCAATATTACACAAATAAAAATAGATTTAAAGAACTATATATATATGTTTTAGAGAATTTCTCTTGTTTTATTTTTAATGCTGTGTTTGATACCTCGTTGTTATGTTTTCTCGAATATTTGTGAAGAAAATATATTTTCGATAAAAAAAGTTGTCAAACATCTAAAAGTCATTTACGAACTACTAATTGAGCAAGTTTGACAACACGCTCATTCGCATGACACATTCACGCAACAGCGTTCTCGACTTCATTAATATATTCAAAGAAACATGCATGTCCGAAATCGACTTCGTGTACGCTCGCCCATTTAGCGGACGGACGCAGTTTTGAGATACCTGTATGTGTTCACCGCCGTTTGTACGGTAAGGAGTAGTGCGAGCAGCCCAAGTGTTCTCCCTCGTTTCTTCGTTAGAATTCACGAAGTGCGGACACGCGTACGTGAGCTGCAAGTTTCATTGGTTGAAAGTTGTATGCAATGATCACACACCTGTACTCAAGATTGATGCTCATACGAGGGGCAAAACAGTAAATTTTTGTACGTCATTGGAGGGAGGTTGTATGCAATAACTGCACATGCACGAGGCAAGTGAGAGTACGGGTGCAAAAACTGTACGTTTTGGCGTGTCACTGGACGAAATTGTTGACATTATTTGAAATTGTTGGCATTATTTTGCTAGACACGAGATCAAAACGAGGGCGCGGGAACGAAAGCTCGCAAGTTTTGGCTCAGCACTGGACGAAATCTAAACGCGTCAATTTGATATTCACCGCGTTAATGCTGACACGCGAACGGGAAATAAATTTTCGCGTCTCATCGGACGAGATTGTTACGCGGTGTCCGGTCTGACTTTTTCGCCGTCCCATCCAAAAATTTATTAAACAATTGATGTAAGTACTTGAAAGGCTGAAATTCATCGATAATTATGGATGCTCCGACTAAAAAGTTGTAAGACTCGGTACCCTCCTATGCATTGGGTTGAAATGTACTTTATTTGCAGTTCGTACGGTGAGACGGTCGGCTGGTGCCCCACGTCCGACGACCACCTCAGGGACGCCGAGCGTAAGCTGCTCTCGCGTGAGTATACGTACTTATCTTGGGTAGTACCGTTATCTCTTATTTCAGTACGTCTCTTGCTTCAGTAGAATCTTCAGTAGCACCGTCGTGTGTGACTTCAGTAGCACCGTCGTCTGTGACTTCAGCAGCACCGTCGTGTGTGACTTCAGTAGCACCGTCGTCTGTGACTTCAGCAGCCCCGTCGTGTCAGACTTCAGTAGCACCGTCGTGTCAGACTTCAGTAGCACCGCCGTCTGTGACTTCAGCAGCACCGTCGTGTCAGACTTCAGCAGTACCGTCGTGTTTGACTTCAGCAGTACCGTCGTGTTTGACTTCAGCAGCACCGTCGTGTTTGACTGACTTCAGCAGTACCGTCGTGTCTGACTTCAGCAGTACCGTCGTGTCTGACTTCAGCAGTACCGTCGTGTCTGACTGACTTCAGCAGTACCGTCGTGTCTGACTGACTTCAGCAGTACCGTCGTGTCTGACTGACTTCAGCAGTACCGTCGTGTCTGACTTCAGCAGTACCGTCGTGTCTGATGCATTTTTTTACCGCGCCCCTACACCTCTTCCACGAAAATACTGAGTGACCTTCACGAGATCACTTTGTGAAAATGAATTATTTTTCTTGCGCGGGAGCAAAGAACGCGGCCACCACGACGCCGCGCGACTCTGCTGCTTTTATTTCCAGGGGCCATAAAGCGACGAGTCCATAACACAGGCGTGTCAATTGCCGTGCTGCAGTCGTGCTTGATAAACTGACATTGCGCGAGCTTTGTTGTCTAACTTGTTGTGTTGGTGTACGCAGTGTAGCCACGTCCGGAATGCAGGAATGTGAACATGTGTTGCGTGCGTAGAATGTCGACGGTTTTTGATATTTTCCAAAGTTTAGTGTTTGTGAAGGAGCAATTCATATCGAGTGCAGGTAATCATTAGTGGAATCACTAAGTGCTACTCGGTGTGGGTTTCACGATGCTTGGTTTGCCTGTGTCGCCGATTTGTAGGCGTGATCTCTGCAGCGGTCGGAGGTCTCAATTGTCCGGTATATTAGGATCGCATGGTTTACGTAAGCCATGTATTATTTTTGTGATATAACCTAGTAGATAATAAACTAAAAAAAGTCTTGCTCAACGGTGAAGTAGTTCTCTGAGTTTGTCTGGTCAACAGGCTACAGTGAGTGCGAAGATGCGAAGACTTCACGGAGAAGTCTGAAAGTAGACTGAAAGTAGTCTGAATGTCTGAAAGTAGTCTGTTTTTGGTGACTACCTCTACCAACGCGTTGACACGGTTCCTGTGATGGGACCCACTGTTGAGCTACATGCATATGTGACTCCTAGTGAAGTGGCTCACTTCGCAAGAAGCGCGTTAATTGTGATAAATGTAAACCCACACGCAATACTAATTTTCCTTAGTCTTTGTGAATTTCCGTATGTTATCTTGCCTTACATTTACCAAATAATTCTGTTCATTAATTTAACACGAATTTACATTGCAATTATTCATTGCATAAAATTATCCATAAGTTTGTGCTTTCATAATCGGTTCATTGAAAGGTAGATATTTTCTAATATTTTGTTGAAAAACAAATCATTATTATTTATTTACTTGGAACTAATTAATCACCATTTGGTTGTTTAAAACACATCATAGTTAAAATTGATGGGTTGTATGCGTTTCACTGGCAAGAAACCTTCACGAAATTCTCAACAACTGACCTATGTATTTTTATACATCGTATATTTGAGAACGACACAAAATACTGTCTCCACCAAATGGAATGGTTGTATGCAGTATCGGAAATCCCAAGATAAAGGGGAAATTTTGGCCTTATTTTGTGTAAGTTAGTGTCTGAAAATATACGTTCAGCTTCGATGATGGTTATGCTCTTTGTGAACCTGTTGCAATTGAAGTCAGTGAAATTCGTTAGAAATAATCGATTTTGAATGACTAGAAGTGTGTCAAAAGTATGGTGACAGCTTAAATGTGTTATTTGACTTATTATGTATACCTACGTGTATGTCATGTATCGAATTCGCTTAGACTAAGCGTGGTAAAATAAGTAAACTTGGAGACTTAGAGCTCAAATTTAAGTTTTCAGAAGTACGCGGAAGAGATTATTCGTGTAGTAGATTCAAGTTTCAAGAAGAGGCTTCTCAATCTGGCTTCGGATAAGGCGTTCATATCGGTTCAAATCAAGTATTTAAATTTATCGGCTTCCATTATCTGTTTTTGAGGGATCTACATTTGGGTTCATATAACCTTTGCAACTCAATATCCCGTGCTTCTTGTTCATTTCATCATGACCAATCCATTGGCTGAAAATGCTAGGCAACAACTTCTCAGGCCATATTATGTTGCCCCTACGCTGATGTTTCTTGCGTTTCAGACATAAAGTGCCTTGAAGATGACGGCACCTTTGCCGACATCGGGAGCGTCGTGGGCACCACGGAGAACAAAGTGCTCACGTACCGAGCCAACTGCAGCTCTGACAACACGCCCCTCGTCCTCCTGCATGGCTTCGGGTGCCCTTCTGCCTTCTGGTGCCTCAATGTGGACAGCCTGGCCCAGCACAGGCCTGTTTACTTCATGGACATACTTGGTAAACTATAGTAAATAGGTGAATCATTAGATGTTCGTGTATTCCCGTCATGCGAAGCTGAGCAGAAGTTTTTTGTGAGTGTGTCTTCTCAGCTCAGGAGGGATTGAATGGGCAGTAGGGTTAGGGTATTCAGGTTTGTCTATGGTATGACATGCAGACTAGCATCCCCATGAGGACGCTGTTAGGTTGATTCTTTTACCGATAAGCGTTCGGGATTTTCTTACGTACCCATTTTACTTTTTTCAATCTTCACCTTCTTCGCTATTTCTTCTGCGTCTTTTATTTCTCTTCTTGCTTGACTTCCCATTTCTACGCGCTAGAGTCCTATATGAGGGCACACCTTGTGCATAAATTCCTTCGTCTTTATAGTCCACACTAAATGGGCCGTTCTATTCGCTCTCTTTGGATAACATTCAATATGGAATGGGAGCATTAATGTGACTAATGAATTGTAATAATATAATTTAATCTAAGTTGACCTGGAGTTGCAGTTTTTTGGTTGATTTGTGCAGGGTTTGGGCGGAGCTCCCGGCCTACGTTCAGCAAGGACCCTCTTACTGCTGAGAACGAGTTAGTGGACAGCCTGGAGGCGTGGAGGAAGGTTGTCGGGCTGGAGCGCTTCATCGTCCTGGGCCATTCCCTCGGAGCCTACATCGCCACAGTATATGCCTTCAAATATCCGCATAGGTCAGAATTTTTTTCAATTGAGCTGACGAAGATTCTATTTTTGTCTGGAGGATTATTCGAAAAAATATGAGGATTATTTGAATGAAGCGTCCTCCCATCCAGCTTAACCCTGTACCGTATGTGTGAATTTCAAAATTTGTTTTCACTGGGATGCTGCTAGTTCTCTGTAAAACTAAATGCAACCTTATCACCAAAATAATTTAGCCTGTAAAGGGTTGACCTCTTCCCCGTACCTTCTTATGGAGTCGTATCTACGTCTGATGTATGGCTACACTTTTAAATTGACGGTTTACAGTGAGAGAAGTCATGGAAAGACGAATAAACTCTTTATGCAAACCGAAGATTTGATGAGTTTACGCTTTCAAAATTAGGAAATAGAAGTTGGGTTAAAATGATGTAGCTAGTCCGTTTCTGACGGCGGAAGGGTTAACACGTTGCCTTTGAATGAATGCTTCTAGTTAGGTTGTCCCATAAAAGTCGCCGAATTAAGAGTGCGACGATACCGTGGGATTTTGAAATTAGACATACTTTCATCATGTTTGGCCTCACTCTGTACTCGGATTAATAGTCTCTAGGTATTTTAATTCTTCAAATGTGAGGGGTTTCTGTAACCACAAGTACAATGAGTGTTGGCCCACAGGCAAACCCAGTGGCCCAATGCGTTCAAGTATATCGCGGTTACCCTCTCGCGGTTCCACTCAATAGCAGATTTCTAAACAGAACACGGTACTTTTGTGTTCATTAGAACACATATACCTGTACTTGGAGAAACTTTGGCGGTCACGCCGAGGCCACACTGGAGTGCCGCCACTTCCGTACATACCTTGAATCCTTTGGCGATGTGTGGCCCTTCAAGCATGGGCCACACTGGGGTGCCGCCGCTTTGTACAGTGTGACTCTACACTCAGTGCGATGCGCGAGGAACGACTCTACACTCATTACAAAAAGAAGCTAAAAGTGAGGTTAAGAATGTCAGCAAAGTGTAGCGAAATGAACGGTGAAAATTCAAATTATTGTGTAGCTTTTTTCTGCTTGTGTTGAGGTGACAGGAAACTTTTTGCTTTCTGACACTTGTGAGTACCCCGATGCCATCATATGAGTGCGCAATAGATGGATTTTCAAATCGAAATTATGTTCTTCATTAGTTTGTGCATTTTTACGTTTCTCAGGTTTATACAAACTTATAAAATAAACCATGAAATAAATAAATTATTCATGGTACGTATTTGTTTAGCTGACTCAGCCAAACTCAGGAAGTAAAGATCTGATACAGTGTCACTGAGGCTGAATGAAATTTTGAACCTTTCAAGGGAAAGGTCTCCCCTCAAAAGACCGGTATAATTTTTCTGCCATTGATGCTCCAACGGTTCACCAGACGATTTATGCAGGAATTATCGGAATGGTGAGTGAGAAATGAAGGAAATGCGACTGCTGACACTGAGGGCAGAGACGGCGAGATGGTAAGCCTGAGGTCAGGATGTTGCCAGATTTTATAGGTTCAACTGCCAGCTTTTGATGACTTTCTTTTTTCGCGAGCAGGATAGTGCACTTGGTGCTGGAGGACCCTTGGGGCTTCCCCCAGCAGGTGGGGCGCTACAACAACAACTCGGTGGGAGTGATGACCATGTGGGTGCTGTCCCACTTCGTCCCTCCTCTCTTCCTCATGCGCTGGGTGGGACCCTTCGGTGAGACTGGCGTGTGTCCCGTGTGTGGTGTGTGTGAGATTGGCGTGTGTCCCGCGTGTGGTGTGTGTGAGACTGGCGTGTGTCCCGCGTGTGGTGTGTGGGTGAGACTGGCGTGTGCCCTGCGTGTGGTGTGTGGGTGAGACTGGCGTGTGCCCTGCGNGTGTGGTGTGCGAGACTACGCGTGTTCCCTCAGTGTGGTGTGCGAGACTACGCGTGTTCCCTCAGTGTGGTGTGCGAGACTACGCGTGTTCCCTCAGTGTGGTGTGCGAGACTACGCGTGTTCCCTCAGTGTGGTGTGCGAGACTACGCGTGTTCCCTCAGTGTGGTGTGTGAGGTTACCCTGTAATTCTCATGAGGCGCACTCACGGGCTATTTCTTTGTCCCGGATGACCATTATTAAAACAACACCTGGAGGTATAGAGCAGGTGGATTTCCAGGCTCCTGTTCAGAGCCTTTTGCCCTCAACTCGGGTGTGAAGAATTCGTTGTACTTCCCACAAATTTTCTGTAAGATCGGAAATTCTGTGAGGCTGGTATTGAAAATTACGCTCGCCTAAGTCGGGAGGGCAGCGCAGTTAGGCTCGCAATTCGCCGCTTTCACTGCTCAAAAACCTCTGGAAATATTAAAGAAACACGGAAAGTTGATAGCGTTCTTGACCCATCACACGCGCTCGTGCATGCAGATGTGTATAAATGTAGCACACCCTTCGCATTGCTGCCATTTCCTATTGGATTTTGCTTATGTTATCTCTGTAGCAGCTGAATGTTTGCAATGTTGTTGTGTACGTTTTTTGACCAGCAGCTGAATGTTTGCAATGTTGTTGACAATATCTAGACCCCTCATGTGACTTAGGATAGGCCATAGGCAATAGGGTTAGGTTAGGTTTGTCTGTTCGATACTGTTGTGACTTTCAACCCTAGAGGGTACTTTCAGGTTACCTCGGCTTTAGCTAACCCTTCGGGTCTTCTATTTTTTGTGTCCACTTTGCTTCTTTCCATTTTCATGTCTTCTTCTCTGATTATTCTTCGTATTTTTTTCTTCTTCCTTATTAATTTGATGTTTCTATGAGCAGGGAATCTTGTGTGGGAACACACCTGTGTAGATTTCACATTTTCCCAAGTCTATACTAAATGGTCGCTTCTTTTCGCCCTCTTTGGATCACATCTCGTGTGTGTTGGGAGCTCTAAACTAACTTATCTTGAATATCTTGAAGTTGTTTGGGCCTCTATGCCCTGGTC
>VOMN01113829.1:0-19242 GCA_014899125.1 Orchestia grillus | reverse complement strand
CCCGTGTAGTGACAACGTCAACATCACCTAATTCATGCCCGTGGAGTAACAATGCCAATAAGTGCTCAGTTTAACGCTATCGCTGAAGTCCCTGAGAAACACTGCCCGGAGATTGTCACTTCACTAAGTAACATGATTTGGGTTTCTGACAACGAAGTCCCTGAGGAGGCACGGGATAGGCCATGGGCAATAGGTTTTAGGATTGTTAGGGTTGTCCATCCAACGCTATGCAGACAAGCAGCCATAGGGCGTCACAGTTAGGTAACAGCAGCTTTAGCTAGGCATTTGAGACTTCTATCTTTCTTGCCCACTTTCCTTCTTTCTACTTTCATGCATTCGTCTTTTATTACTTCACATCTCTTCTTCGTCTTCCTTCTTCACTTACTGTTTCAATGAGCGGAGAATCTTGTGTGGGAATGCATCTGTGCATAGATTCCGCGTGTTCGAAAATCCGTGGTGAGTGGTTTCTTCTTTTCGCTCTCTTTAATTGGACCACATTCCACGTGGGTAGGAAGCTCTGAACTTACAATCCGATCTATTCTTAGCGATCATGAGTTATTTCTTAGCTGCTGTTATTGGAAATAGATAAAAATGCTAATTATTCAAAAGGCACTTCTGGTTTTGTATCGAAATTTGTAATACGAGTACAAGAAGAGTCAAATTAAAAGACATTATATTCAAAACATTTCAGGTCTGTACCCATCATCAGCTAAAGCAAAAATCGGAAAAAAGTTTGGAATAAGAGACACCACATGAAATAAAATTTCTTCAGTACAATTTTTTTAAATGCAAGAAACAAAAATACATCTGATTGACACTAAAAAATTCATGGTTTAAGAACAGTTAACGGATATAAACTTCACTGATTGTTAAGAGAGGGCTTAAGACAATGAGTCAGGTTCTTACCGTTAGCTGTTCCTAAGCCATGACCTTTTTTTAGTGTCAATCCATCCACTTTGTGTTTTTATTTTTCGCAGTTTTTTTTTCTGCGCTTAAGAAATTTTCTTTCTCATGGTGTACCTCTTATTCAAGACTTTTTTCCTGTTTTTCCTTTAGCTGATGATGGGTACAAGCCCGAAACGTTCTGAAGATAATGTCTCTTTATTTGTCTTATCTTGCCCTCCTATAAATTATAAAATTGCCGAAACTAACATGAGATGTACCAAACTTGCTGAAATTTTATCGATAAAAGGCAAACTAGGAAATTTATTTATCTCTCTATAAAAGGGAAGTGTCAGCGTTAAAATCATTATTTCCAGTCTACTTAGTTGAAAAAAATAGAAAATTAGGCTTTAACCCAGGCCTAAGACTAAATGAAATTTTGTTCCACAGTATGCGTAGCACATCTAGGCTGCAGGGGCAACAGAGCGGTACCAAAACAATGTGGTGAGGACAAAAATAAATGATACATATCAGCTCAAGACGATTATATTTGCAAATAAAATTGTATATTTAGTAATAATGTGTTCGAATTCTGGCTTTTATCTTCTATTTTCTTTCATTTTTCCGGTCGTAGTGGTTGGGTTCTGCTGCTGCACGTCGCTGTCGGAGGGAAAGCAGGCTGCCGGCGACGTCGCCTGATTTCGCTCTGAATATTGAAGTGTAAATTGAGAAACAAAAATTTTTGGGACATCAGCAATGCCAAAAAATTAGATACAGATAATGTATCCACAACTAGACCATTTTCATGTAAATCAAAATTCGTATTTAATGCAATGTGTAACACAAATAAGAATTTAGACCGTAGATAACTAATAAAATTGTATGTTGCATGTGCCCAATGAATCTTCTGTGACAGCAAAGTAGTGAATTTATAAGTTGTTAAAAAAATTACGTACGATTAATTACACTAAATTATAATTATCGATGTCACAGAAGTTAAGCAGCAAAAAATATTCGGACCTTGTCCATCATTCGCGTCTCATGTGTTGGCGTACGAAGAACGCGAGCAGTTCCACGGAACGAGAGAACTGAAAAGCCTGGTTTCCATGTTCGCTACACCCACTCACGTTGTGAGGAAATTAGGAAATATTGATTTCAGGGGATGAACTTTGGCTAAAAAACTCAAAAACTTGATGGGTAAATTTTAGGCAAACTTGACCAAACTTTTACGGGCACAATTTCTGTAGTGCATTTAGCTAAGACAATTCAATATTATACTTTTGCAGCAAAGCGTGGTCGGCGAAGAGTTATCAAATTAACTGCATAACAACAGGCTTGTTAAATAGCCTGAGTAGACGGAAGTGTTTGGCACTTTTAACGCTCTCGGCAAATTTATGGGTCCAAACAGAAGAAGTGTTTATCGTCAGGGAAAAAGAATTTATCGGGAAGGGCTGAAGAAAATTTGTTCAAGTGTTGGGAGTGGCCTCCCGTGTCAAATGATCACTGTTGGTGTAGATAGTTAAACTGGGCGTGACGTAAAAGTAAATTTTAGGACAAGTGGAACTAAATTCGCTAATTCAGAACGAGGGTATAAAAAGAGGGCTTGGAAGTTAGAAAGTTGGGATTTTCAAGCGGACCATCAGGAGTTTGGTTTTGGGCGCTGAAAGTGGAGGTCCTCAGTCAGGCGCGCCCATGCGGACAGTGGCCCGGACTTAGGACGAAATTTGGAACTTGTTCTCGGAAGATAACTGTGACACCTTTGGAACTTTGCCTTTGAGTGCCGCTCAACCCCAGCGACACAAAACAACAATTTGAGTTGTCATTGCGTAACTCATCCGGATCATCACAGCAATTCGAGATGAGCAGTGAATTCTCAAAATCTAACAAACGTTAATATTGGAGAACCATAAAACATCGTCGGAATCAACGGAGGAATGCCTCTGGGAGGCCAAGTCGAATGCATTTCAACATGAGAGAGGATCACAAGCACTCTCGCTAGTGTCAGAATTGCACGCCGAATTTGCCCGCGCACTGTAGTCATACAACTACGTAGTTGCTACGCTAGATCGTCACTAGTGTACCACCATCGTTTATCTATACAAGCAACTACTGCCACCACCGTGATTTCGAAGACATAAAGCACGAGAGGTATCATCAAAGCTGCAGGGCTTGCTCGTTTGAAGGATCGCCGTAATAGCTTTACGTCAGTTAGAATTGGACATTTTCAGTGCAACCATTGGACTACGAACAGCAATTCAAAGAAACCGCAGTGTTCAGTGCAGAAATAATTCCCCGGAGCGTTTCCAATAACGATGTTTAAGTTTGAAGTTTGACTTTTTGGAAAATTCACATTCGCGCAACCTCGGCTTTTGAGGCAAAGTGGTGTAATTATATATATTTAAGCCGGTGTAACAATAAATCTAAATATGGAGTAAGCATAAGCCAGAAATTGGGTATCAATCTCAAAATTGACCCATTCAGAGTATGTTGCGTCATATCTGCTTCGGAGTACCTTTATTTGAGATTACCGTATGTCAGATGAATTATTGTACTTTTGTAACGAGCCTTTTCATATCCTGTTAGATCCGTAATAAAATGTAGATTTTGGAGTATTCGAATGTGTGCGAGATGTGCGGTGTTTCCATGTTCTTTGTACTCACCAGTTGGTCGGTACATTCCCGTCCCTTATCTGTAAATCACCAGTCTGAATTGCAACATTAGAGCGTAGAGATATATAGAGTGGTGGTCTACCGGTAAGTTTCGATCTGTGTTTGTGTCTTACTTGTATTTGTAAATTGATTTCCCGTGTCAGTATTACATTAGTGAATGTGTTTAAATTTATTTTGATATTTCAATTCTTTTTTCTGTAGGTCAATGGGTGCACGCATATAAATACGTGAGAGGTATGAAGCGACCTCTCAACCCATGACGATCTGGTTCGTTGATGTAGTATAATTTGTCATGATTCCTTGATCAAATTCAACTATCATCGATTTTGCTAATTGTCAATTCAATACCATGGTCATTTACTAATTGTGTCGATCTAATTACAAATTCTCATCTTTGTTCTTTAGGTATGCAAATATTTCACAATTATCAAATTTTTAGATCCCATTTATTTATGTATTTTTCGTACACGAACTGGCATCTCGTCATAAATTACGGCTACCCACAAATTCAATCGAATGTCATGTGGCAGCTTTTTTTTGTTCCTTGATTAATCATACGCAAATGCTTCAGCGTTTTCACATGAACACTTTGTCAATTGTGTTAGGAATTATTTTACGAGTTCTTATTGTGATAATTATACGCATCACATTACGGCAAATTCATCCCAGTGGTCAAAATCTACTTCACTGCGCTTAGTTAGATTCGTTAAAACTTTGCAGATGCAAAAAAATGCAGCACGTTCATGTCGGACGAAAGGGAATAGGATCAGGAGCAAGACTACGGAACAACTTCTGCTTCGGTACATTACGTCTGCCTTTTGCCTTTTTAGGGGGCGGCTGCATGCTCATCAATGGTAATGCCAAAATTATGTGACAACAGTTTTACTTAACCAGATTATCTCTATACAAGTAGCGTATTAAGTATAACTTTTTGTTACAAAATTTCAGCATTCTTTCAAGATTCTAGAGCCTACCTTGTAGCTCCGTTTCAACTCGAGCCAGTTGTGCAACTGCGCCCGATGAGACTTCAACTAACCCTACATAATTGGACTCGTATTTCAATCATACTAAGTCAACAAAACTAGGCTAAATGTAGCCATAGTTAGGTAAACCGATTGTACTGAAATCCAGACCAAACTTGGACTAAAATTTAATGAAAAAGTTAGTCTGAAAAGAAGGTATGAAAGTAACATTGACAAACTAGGTTATAGCAATAGTAAATTTCTAATTCAGTTTATAACTCGAATTTCAATCTAGTGCTGCTAAATATATTTTTGAATATACCCTGTGAAGTATTTTCCACAAAATTGCGACTATAATTCCAGCCAGGTCTTATTGTAAATACTGACTCAACTTTTCAATGCAAGTTTAGACGTCAAAATTTCGTCAACCCCAACCGCAAGTTGATATAATAAGAAACAGAATTTTTCAGGAGGTGCTAACTTGACAGCTGAATGATAAATTGCGTATAAAATTTAGGAACAACATCACATTTGACGTATTTACATTTAGTGAGACATTATCACCGTGCAGTGAGGTGAAACAGGTATTCAGACAATTAAAAAATTCATTTAGTAGCAGTTCTTCAAGAAAAAATCTTGAATTGTAGACAATATACAAAAATCTACATTGACGCACTTCACTGATCATCGAAAACATAATTTTTAAATGGCAAAAGTAAAAAATAATTTAAAAAATACAGTGAAAAACGTACTTGGACGCCTTTTAAAACCAGTTTTAATTATGTAATTTCTGCAAATTCCACTAGAAACTTCATGACAATACTAAACAGCGTGTAATTTTAGGTTATCAGATTTCAGGTTTAGCTAGAAAGATGCCAAAGCTAAGGTAGATGTAAAAAAATGAAATATCGTGTTACCTCTTTCTGTGCACACTGTAAAAATGAGCCATCAAAATATTTCAAAGAATTTAAATGTTCATTTAAGCACTGCAGGTTACATTGGGAAGAAAAGGAATATGAGACTAGGACCACGGAAAACTTTCCAGGATCTGGAGCGCACTGAAAGAGTTCACAAAGAAATTCTTGGAACATGTTGCATAAAGTAAAAACTTCCGTTTATTAAATGAGATGGACTTCAAAAAGATCGTAGTGTCACTGGGACATACGTGTGTATGGGAATAATTTGTTAAGAATTTTAGTAGCAAGAACTCAAATCAGGATCTCCTAGCAAGACACCTTTACTAGAGAATCGCCATTCAAAATTAAGATTGCAGTTTACAGAAGCAAATTTAGAACACAATGATAATTTTTGAAACAAGTTTTGTGGTATTATGAAAGAAAAATAAGCATTATTGTCATAATCGTGTCACTCATGCTTGGAGAAAAGATGTAACAGCCTACATTCAGAAAAACGCCATCCAAACTGTGAAACGAGGTGGCGGTCTGGCGAGAACAACGGTATGGGGTTGCTTTGCTTTTGATGGTACGGGACAGATGGGAATAATTCTTGGAAGTATGGATAAAGCTAAATGTAGTTATCGTAAGGTTTTGGAAGATAATTATATTGGATCTGTATGACTGTGTCAACAGAACAATAATCCTAGGCATCCGGCCAATGTAATTCGTGAATGATTCGAAAGCAATAATATCAAAGTGCTGACATGGTCTAGTCAATCACAGAATTTAAATCCACTAGAAAATTTATGGAGGAAGCTCAAAAATCAGATCCCTGCAAGACGATCGAACGACCAAGCTCAATCAAGATGCTTTCCAAAGATACACGGGCTAAAATTGCACTCAAATCTCAAGAGGATTTTGTAAAAACATACAGAAAACGCTCAAGTGTTGAAATTGCTAATGGAAGCACGGCAATGGATTATTAAATAGATTTCTTTCAAGTGCCCATATATTATACTTTTTCGCTACATAGTTAGTTAAAATGTAAATTAATTTTCTATAAGGACGAATATTCCATATTTATTTCCCAGTTATTTGGTGCTATTTATAGTATTCATGGAGTAACTTTCACAATTAAGAGTCTCCATTAAAGGTTTCGAGAAAAATTTACTGTCCAAATATATGTTTCACTTTACTTTATATGCAAGACATTGCACACTAGGGCATACTAAACATTTTAACACTTTGAGTGCAATTCTGCATGCAGGAGAAATTTAATGTAGACGAATATCAGCGTCGTGAATGTAAAAATTAAGGATTCTGTTTTCACAAATTTGGTTTTCCTATTATTTTCTATCTAATCAGAACTAGCTTATTAGATTGATGAACGCAAATTTGACGAAAACTTGAAAATATGTAGCCATACATGATAGTGCTCTGGTTACATCAGTTTAGGTTAGATGATCGCGTGTACCATGTATAACCCATTTCGGAAACAAAATGTCAAAGAGGTGTTGCTATGAAATTTTTGCTAAGTAATAATATTGTGTCTGGGCAAAATTTTTATGAAGTGTATAATTCCCATTTCATTCATTCGCTTTACTCTCTTTCGTTACTGGGAGGTATTTTAACGTGGATGCAGGGAGGGAATTATTTGAAAGAAAAATGAGTGCAGGACTCCGGACCAGCAGCCTCAAGGAAAGTCTGTGACTCAGAATTCGGCTCACACTGTAGGCCTGATTATTGTTGAAGTTAAGTTTAATTATTGTGCTACAGTCACTGTTGAGTACTAGCTATTACACTTGTCATCCCCAGATTATCAAACTCACCCTATGCATCTACCAAGTAGACCACATTATCGGTGTCGCAACTTTGCTCCTCGGAGGTGTCGTACTTCTGGGTGAGAGCTATTTGACAGTCCCCGTTAATCCTGAACATCACCGCGTCTGTTTCAAAGCATAAAATTAAATTTGATTAATCATTGCGCTCTATAAATACGAGGTACAGGTACTATTTGCAATTAGCCACATTTTGTACTGGATTTAGTCCGCGAGGAAGAGAACTGTTTACCTAAGCAGCATACTACAAAATGATTTTTCTTCCCTCCGATAAAACTCCGAAAATTTCACTGGCTCAAATAACATTAATGGATTACAGTTAAGATGAGAAGGTTCAGAGCATAATTAAAAAACTTTTCAAATTACTTTGTCAAAAATTTCAGGGTACTTGTTGAATTATGTTTTCTAATGTAAGTTGAGTTCCCTAACAAGAATGAAAATGACAACCCTTAACCCCTTCCATGATAGTTTTTTTTAACAAACTCGTGTTATACTCGTGAGATTTTTTGTATTTTTTCCAGTTGTGTGAGTACACTCACAAATAGTTGGTTTATACCGAGAGAGGTCAAGGAAGGACGCGTAAACTCACTTCATGTTTTTTAATTCAATTTCGGGCAGTGTAGCGCGTTAACGAGCCTTAAGTTGAAATTACTAATAAAGTGAATACTAGTTAACGCATCCCTGTCAGAGAAGGAGTTTAGAACATGAAGGGTAAAATCGGATTTGAATTTAATTTTAAGCTATCTTTTTAAACATGAACGACATGGCCACAGTCTCTGTACTCTCACAAACTTCTCTTTCGGTTGAACTTGAAACGTTCTCACACAACTTGTTCGCCTCTCACGCTAGGCCTTGAACACTTCGATATTTCTCTAAACTAAAGCAAGAAAATTGGTATTTCGTGTTTCAGAATGTCAGTAGAATGAAAGAAGCAGAATCATTGATTTTATCAAACAACCAGCATTGAAATTTACTGGTGTGACATGTGCTACTAAGAGGTTCGTGCAATGAGCTTGAAGATTACTAACACGTGCGACCTACGCACTACTAAAATAAATTTTCACTATGTTCCATTCAATGATGAGCATCATCATTTTGCCAAAATAGAAACTCCGTTCCATAGACTTAAGAAACATCAAATTTTAATCCATTATTCAGCTCTGCGAAATTTATAACTTTAGAGCCACTTAAAAAAAAATACTGTAATTTAACAAAACCAGTGGAGTATCATCATGATTCCCGAGTTTTATGTCGAAATTATATTTTTCAAAGACTGCTGAAATGAAAGAAAATGACACCACACAAACTGAAATCAATAACGTGTATGCTTTTGAATTGAACTCGGTCCATAAAAGAAGTATGAAATATTCTACGCAGGAATTAGATGCATACGAAACACAGAATCCTAATATTGAGTTCGTTGACGTACAGCCTGAGCTCAGCTTTTGTGCAAAAAAGTTTTTTCTTAACCATTAACTCAAAAACGTATCAGTCATAACCAAATTCTGGAAGTTGCTTCCATATAAGATTTTAACTGTTGTGTAAGAGTTTTACATCGACCAGTCGAATATTAAAGTAGACTTTTAAATGTATTTAATTCAGTTGAGTTTTACGTGCGCCACATTCTTGAGTAAGGTCTTGAAAAGTCTATGAAATGAGAATTTTAAAATTTTAGGCTGTTCTAAGGATACTGAAATAAGGTATGACCATTATAAACATTTTAATACCAATATTTGTTGACACATTTGGCTGCAAACATATTGATAACTCATGTACTCTCCACGACTTTCAAAAATAGCCATGAGACGTCTGATCATGGATTTCGTCAAATTTACAATTCTTTTGCAGTGATTCTTTTAGCACAAGTTTCAAGTTTACTCCACAGGTGATCCTTTATGAAAAAATGAGGACTAGTAAACACGTTCCTTAAACAGTGACAGCAGATTTCCAATAAGATTCCGGACAGGAGAACAAGCTGGCCATTTCATCGTTTGGCGATATTGAAACTCCGAGTCTTCAAATATTCTACTGTAGCCTCGGCCGCATGTGGCTGGGCATTGTTATGCATAAAAACAAGCTTTTTTTTGTCGACAGGAGAACTCTTCTGCGACCACGGAACAACATCTACTTCAGGAAGTCGACGTAGGCATCTGTAATCAGTTTTGCACCTCCAGTGATTCTAAAACGACCCCTAAATTCATTGCAAACAATTCCTGCTCTTATGATAAAGCCTCCTCCTCTCTATTGGCAACGAAAACGTTGGGAACGGGACGCCTCTTTTGGAACCCAAACTTTGCTTCACCTTTCAAATCCGTCGTGAGTAGCACGCATCTCATCAGTGGAAACGACATATTTAAATTCTAATTTCATATGAATTCTCACCCATTCAAGTCGACAATCCTTCTGTATCTGTATCAGAGGGGCCTAATGCAGGGGATAACATGTGTTGCCACACTTCTCAGTACTCAACATCAAGTTGTCTTCGATACATGCCTAGTTAAACATTCTCAAATATATTCTTGCTTGTTGAGGGTTCCTGCGTATTTCCAGTTTCACTCTGAACGAATCACGTTTCGCCAGGATCCTACCTTTTTTCTTGGCTTTCCTTTCGACCTTGACTTCAGGATTTCTGAAATACTTCTTCAAATACAGACATCATGGCCCAAAGTAGCAGTTAAATCTTTCACACATTCACCATCAGCTAATCTAGACACAATCTCGATTTTTCTTGGTCATGAAGACGTTTACGGCAACTCATTTCAACTTAAAATTTGCACGGCACAATAAAGTGGCACGCTCCAAAACAAAGGCGTTACCCTAATTTCCTTACTGCTGCGCGGGACTGATTAAAAATTGCACATATGCGCTTGTTAGTGTTGCCAAGATTTCTATCAAATTTTATAGTCTAAAACTGAGAAATTAATTTTTTAAACAAACGAAAGGCTCGAGCACGAAGGCTTGGCACGGGCTGTAAAAATGTCTTAATAGAAATAATGATTGAATAACATCCCGATGACTTTCCAATAATACAGAAATAAAACTACCATTGTTAAAGAAGAACGAGCTGCTTTGTATAGTTTGATTCTTTTAAGTCGACATGGTGATGTAGAGCCTTGAGCTCTTCCGAACTTTCTTGCCACACAAGATGTATCAAGGAAAAATGTATTAGACATCAGAAATTCCCCGTACAAAATCAAACTTCAATTCGGATGCCACAGCAAAAAGATGAAAAACATGTTATACAGTTAGCCTCCAATATCTTGATGTACATAGTTGATGTAGAGTACACACGAATCAAGCCTGTTAAAAATTATTTAAAAAAATAAAACTGTTTCTTACTTAGTACTCATCAGTCATTATCTAATTTATGATCGATTAGCCTTCATTGTCTCCCTGTATTGCTAAACACGTTTGTAGCGATTCAAAGCATTCCAATTTACGCCTTATCATCACGTTGTCTCTATCTCATTCCTTAAAAATTCATTTTCTGAACACTTCACAAATTCATTCCTGGGTTTTCTAGCGCCCGCTGCTCGTATTCCACTCTTTTTTATAAGTGAAAACGAATCTAAGCGTTTAATTTCTGCATGGAAGTCCTCATGAAGTCCGTGAGCTTCTTTAGGTTTCATTTCCAAGATTTTCATTCACTTATTAATCAGATGGAACCTCGTTCAACTTATCGACCACTGAAACTAAGACCTCGTATCCTAGCTTCGCTAACATTGCCTCCATATCGTTCTGTGTTTCCAATGCCTTTCTTTCGACGATTACTCCGAATAATGATAGCTTTTCTCAATTCGCAAAAGCGAGAAACTTTGAATGCCTGTGGCCTAAAGCTAATTTGTTAGAATAACAATTTTTAGAAACTTCTTTTATTTAAGTAAATTTTGCTTCCTTTACCCTCCTTTACTACTCACTCATTTTAGATGCCTCCAGGGCGCACACCAGAAGTTTGGGTTCTCCTTTAACCTGAACATCCGTCCACGTAATGTTCTCATCTACGGGGGACTCAAATCGGACATATTTTGCTTTATTCTCCATCTGGAAGGAAAACAGGCTGGCTTCCACCGTATTGCTCTCTGCCATGCATGATGAGAACAAGAAGCTCTCTGCGGTACCGACGAGCTGTAACTGTAGACATAAGCAATTGACCTTCGGTTAATATTTCTAGGGACTTAATATTCCTGTTATTTAGCTTACTCAACCGCTAAAGTAAGGCTGTTAGCACAGCGGAACAGCAAAGTTTCGAAGAAGATGAATCTAATTTAGTACAACGCACTGACGAGATTTGCAATGCCATCCTTATCGGGAACAAGAATAATTCATGTTATCATAAACAACTGCACGTTTTTCGAAGTAAATCTTCATCGAGGAAATGAGTACACCTCGTCTTGGGGCCACAAAGTTGCACGCGTAGTGTAAAGTGTGTGGAGTTCGGTAACGCATGCACTGTGACAAAATTTAATCGAAGATTCTTTCATCTGAGTGCACGAACATACTTCATTACCTAAAACTGATTAAGTTCATAAGTCTACAACAATTCAATCGAAATGAAGGAATCAATAGATATGTCATACAAGTAGTTTTCTTGAACGCACTTTGTTCGAAAATTAAGGATTTAGCTTTTACGTCAACAATATTGATACATATCATATGAACTGTAATGATTCAACACAAATTATAAGAATACTTAGAAAATTTACTGACTTCACTTCCGTACAGGTCAGATGAAATAGCAGAGAACTTTATTTTGTTGACTTATGAACCAGAGAATTTGAGCTTTGAATTCATCCAAAAAGGAATTTAAATGTACTTTAGGATAGTAATGTGTTACCAGTTTCCACTCTTTTTCAGAGAAATTCAGCTACACATCAACAGTAACCGAAGTAGATTTTGGTCATTTGTGAGCTGCGAATCGATTTATTATCATTTTATTTTATGTCAAATTTCCTGAAATTGAGCACTGGGATGAGTGCAAAGTGCTCAATTTGTCATCCGTCCATACCATCGACGGCTGGGTGCCTCTACGCCCGCAGAAATAGCAAAATCTTTCAAATGTAAACTTCTTTGTCTCAGGAAACATTGAAAGGAGATGCATGCTTCCCTTAAACGCTCACACTGCTGGTCAAATAGCTTTCTTTCATTAATTTTGATCATCCAAGGCCATACGTATTTTTTCTGCAGAAGACTGCTGGAAAAACAGTTCTTTTTAAGTCACGAGGGAAAGATCCATAGTGTTTTCATTCGATAAAAGAACTTTACTCAGAATCTTCGACATCACTTTACTTCTGCTGAAATGGCTCTCGAGGCCTTTATTGCGTTTAGGCTAGGTCCCATACTGAAGACATTCAAGGGCTCGTTGTGATCATTTTTTATAATTAGCATATCCAGTCGATATCATTAGACACAGTTCAACTCCAACTTGACGCTTACATCTTTTTCCCTCAAAGTACCACACAAGCGAATTAGAGGTAAGAGACGTGTTGGTGTCAAACATTAGTTCAATTGCAGATAATCAAGGTTATATGCTGATCATTTACAAAGAACCCGCATTTGAACTTTTCGTATTTCGGTAGACGATGAGGTGCGAAAAATATTTCCGCCAGGATTTTTTTTATAAAAAATACGAATAGTTTCTAGAATAATAACGATTGAATGACCACTATATTATTGAAACATATGAAATACCTCCAGTAGGTCGTCGGCTCTAGCTTCAACAGTAGTCTGCTCAGAAGAAACCTGTGGGACAAAGATAAAAACAAAATACTGAATTTCATTCCCAAGATTTGACCACCCTCTGGGTGTACAGCCAGGGTACGTCTATTTCATGGAGGACAGACAGGGCTTTTCCACCTCTTTAACATTCTGAGCGCAGCCGTCCTCATCTCTTCAAAAAAAGTCGAATGATAGATGATATTTATTATATTACATAGCTTTATTTCATTTTTGTCTCGTTCATGATGGTAAGTCTATAATTTCCCACTTCCTTGAAACTAAATCAAGAGATAAAAAAACTTTAGAACCAAAATTTTTAATGCTAGAATGCTAGAGCTAAATTTAATACTAGAACTTCAGGAAACCTAGTTTTACAAGATCTAGTGAACGTAAAACCTTGTGGGAGTTTTGATACTTGACGTACAACAATTCTGTTTTACATTATCGGTGATTCATTCTTTGATATCCGAATCGTGTTTAGGTCTCTATCCGTATGCTATTATCTTTACGTTAACTGTAAATACTAGTCTCATTTTATCATGAATGGGGGAGGAATCCATTACTTTGAACAATGACAATGGGCAACAAAGTTTCATTTATTTTTTGCTCCTGCATTAAAAAAAATACTATTTCATTGCAACTTAATAAATGGAAAAAAAATGATCGCTAGAACTTTGCTTTTGTCCAGTAAATGAATTTCCAATTTTATCTTTCTTCAACTAAACACTAGAAAAAGTTAAATTGGTATTTATTTTGTATATTTCATAGAATACCTTTCGATTCTCGGAAATTTCTGTTTGGTTCAGTAGGCAGCTTATTTACGTCTATGCTAGAATAAAATTTCGCTAAGAACCTACATAAAACACATTGTTCTAGTTCGACGTTTCAACTAAGAGTCACCATCAGGACAGTTCTAAAACAAAAAATAAACTGTTCTGCAACACGCAAACAAACCATAATCACTAATCTTGCGGAGGTATTGTACAGTAAACTCTAGTAGTTCAAAATACAACCCAAACTAAAATCAAACCGGTGAAATAGACATGGAACATCCAGTGATTAACGTAGAATGTAAGTTGTAACTAGTTCGTTTTTCTTTTCAAGTTATTATAACACAGCTCATTTAGTGTTTCCCATTTGTGACATCCGTTGTTCTTCGCCCTTGCTGTAGTCCTGCATGTGTTCACGTGTGTAACCAATCCTTTTCGTCCTGTTTGATTTCGCGGGTAATCGTATGTACTTCTAACAAAGAACCCGCATCTACTGCACAACTGGAATCTGCTGCACAATACCTTTGCATGATCACTGATCAGTTTTTCTTTTTGTTGCAGAACGGGTTTTTATCGCTGACGGTATGAATTGATGACGACCTCACTCGTAAGTCGAAACATCGAGCTGAAACAGTGTGCTTTATTTAAGTCCTCAATGACATTGTATTACAGAATAGCGGTAAATAATTTCTGTTTACTGAATCGAAAAGCAAATTTCACAGAATCGAAAGGTTTTCTATGAAATACAACAAAATAAGAGCAGTAAATATATTACAAGTGTAACGCATACGTAAAGTTTCATAGGAATAATGCACGTTTCTCATAAACTCTTGCTGTGGCAAAAGTTGGAAATACTACTCAATTGCCAGGAGCAAAAGTTCCATTATTTCAGCGATTTAAAGATATTCTTGCATAATTTTTAATTATCATATTTTGTAGTCCATTATCTAGAATTTACATGTATATTGTAGTATTTCAACTAGGTTTTTGACGCCTGCTGAAAGTTTGATATCTAACTGGATTTTACCACGACTCCTGGGCCGTCACTTGTTCCGACTCCACAATCCAGAATTTCTAATTTTAACAGAACTTTCACAAGAGAGAACTAACTTTGGACAATTATCACTAGCGTCGCCTAAAAAATCTTGTTTGAAATTTCTGTCGTTTATTACGATGATGCAGAGCAGAATGAATATTGACAATATTTCCCCGCATTCAAATAATTGTGATATAATAAAGAAAAATACCAGTCAAAAATAATTTATACTCAAACCCATCAGCACGAATGTTAAGAATTTTTTATGCAATATCACCATTTTTTAAACTACGGCAGTCTTACAACTTCAGATGTACTAGTAAAAACGATTAGAATTATAAAAGTGAAATATTTCCTATATAAGTGAGACGAAGATAAACACTTATCACTTTAAATGTGATAATGATACAGAAACCTTCCCTGACTGTTTTTCAGCATTAAAATGGCCCAGAAGAGAGAACGCTGGCTGAACATGATGCAGAACTGAAACTTGCAACTACAATGCAGTAGAGCAACAGCTTCAATGGGAACTGGAGAAGTCAAAACACTAAGGAGCTGTAGCTGGGAGTGGCCTCTAGTGTGACAACATCACTTACGTTTCGTTTCATTAACTAACTCAATGCATAATAAAGTTATTCTTAAGAATACACATGGCAATAAAGGCTGTTTAGTGCATTGAGTTGTATTTTCATGTTCCTGCATTCGAGGGAAAGTTAGATGATTTTCCGTGGTGAAATGTACGACTAAATGAGCGGCAAAGGAAAATGCCCTAACACTGAACGACCCCTTTTTATGATATGCTTAGGAATCTCAATGCTTGATCACTGATTTATATAAAAAATCATTATGGATGATGCATGATTAAGTTAAATATCATGAATACTAGGACTGAAAATGGATTTCTCATAACCATGTTTACTTCAACCATACCTGCTCCAGTCCGAGTAGACTCAGAAACACGATGCAAAACCACTCGAGAACAAAAGACTTCATGGTTTTGGGCTTTAGAACGCTACTTAGAGCACAGTTGATACGATAGTCTAGCTCAGCGGTGCCGGAGTGCAAGTGACCAGCGGAAATGGACGAAACAAGGAATTCTGTTAGCTCCGCCCTGGCGGCCGGCAGGTGTACACAGAGAGACGCGCTGTTCATTTATTGGTGGAATTGTATTGCGTTTTCAGTGGAGTTATCGAGCTTGACTCATGAAACCATCTACCTCAACTTAAACAATCTCAGATTTGTTTAAAATGATGATATCCAAATCTCTAACAATATCGTTCCGAAAGTAACGAGTGATGGAAACACTATCCCACATCACTTACTCGTATTCTTCGATGCCTTTATTTTCTTGCGTACGAGTATACGAATATTTTAATTAGGTTTTTAGTGACCTCTTAAGATTGGGTATCTGACTGGATTGGACCACGACATCTAAGCTCCACTTGTCATGACTCCACAAACCAGAATTTACACGTGCATAGCAGTATTTTAACTAGGTTTTTGACGCTTGTTGAAATTTTGTTATCTGACTGGATTTGACCGAGACGTATAGGCTTTCACTTGTTACGACTCCGCAACTCAAAATTTAAGTCGCACTACTTGCAAACAAAGTCAGTAGTTCGCTCTACTATCACTCATGCAACGTCATCACTTCGCTTAATAAAAAATAATTAATTATGGATAATAAATGCATGCACCTTTTTAATATATAATATTAAAATAAACGGAAACAAAAATTCCTCTAGAAACCAAATTTGCCAATGAATCTGAATTTACGTTACTGGTTTTGCGATTCATTCAGAGAGGAAGGATAAAATCCTTGTATATTTTGAGCCTCTATATCCTATAATTGCATAAAATATTCAGGTGAGCATCGTCGACTGATTTTTATCGTGCATCTGGATTTACTAGCAAGTTGATGTACATGAATCAGACGCTTCTAGCATTTGATTTCGCATCATTCAGCGTTGACAGTAGCAGAACTCCGGCACACCAACTAGCCAGCACTGCCGCCTTTTATTGCGGTTAAATCGACGACCTGCCCCTACTCCTTATGCACAGTGCCCCTATTTCTGCCGTGGTGGCGCTGCTACTTTGGCTTCTACGCACTGATCCTGATGGCGTGAAGACTCTACCACAGCTGCTCTCCGTGTTACTCAGAATCGTCGTTGTGCATTTGGTGGCACTGCAAGGAAACACGACGAACACCTAGGAGCATCGAGGAGCACGGGCTGGAGCATGGCACCGGCTGCCTATAAAGTTGCTGGCACAAGGCATCTCGCGGTCAATTCGTCTACTTTGCGAGTAAATGAGCGACTGCTTTACACACGATGAGACTGAGAGCATCATTGAACTGATTCAGAATCGCGAATCAATTGGTAGGCTCATTTTTCATCAATCTCGTAAGCCCCCTGAGTATGTTATAGAATATTGTTCAACGTATTGTTTAGTTCAGCAAAATTACATTAGCTATATCGTGTGTAATTTTTATGTACCCTCATTTAAAGTTTTCTTCATTTTTTCATTACGTTGTCGATGGAAATTAAATTCGGTTGCCATACTGTTCCTAGTTTCGCAAATTAGACGTGAAATTCCAGGAGACGCGGAAGCTTGAACTGAAAAAAAATTCTTACTGTCTTATTTGGTTTAGTTTCACTTACTAAGGGAAGTCAATTATTAAAATCCGCTTTTCAATCGCCCTTACTGTATGATGCAGCATATATTTTTTGGAAACCATGGTCCCAATATAATTTTACGATTTCGCTTATTTTGTTCACAAACGTTAATCCGAGAAATATAAGAAGAAAGAACATAAAAAGGATAATGATTGTTAAAGAGCATCATGAAAATAACAGAAGATAATATTTTTCTGCTAGAGACAACTATTTTCAACTGAAACGCCACCTCTTATGTGAAAAGGGAAGCTCTACGTTCTGCTCCTTTGGCGAGGTGCGCTGACTTTGGAGCCTTTCAAAGCAACAAAACTTACTGAGTCTTCAGGGGGAAGTTTTCAAAGTAACGATAATTTCAGTCGCTTGTGAGGGAAATTTTCAAAGTAACAACAACTCATCGTATCGAGGGAGGAAAATTTCCAAAACAACAATGCATGCCTAGCCTAGAAGAGAACTTTCAAAGCAACAATAATTTTACTTCTCTAGGAGCGAAAACTTTCAGAGCAACAATAATTTTGCTTACCTAGGATAGAAAAATTTCGAAGCAGCGATAAATTTCCAGCCTAGAAAGGATAAATTTAAAAGAAACGGTGAAATTGCTTGCCCAAAAGGGAAAATTTCCGATGCAACATCAATTTTGCCAGCCTAGGAGGAATATTTTCAAAGCAACAAAAATTTTGCTTGCGAAGGAGGGTAAGTTTCAAAGCAATAATAATTTTGTTAATCGTTTGGGAAATGTTTCAAACAACAATAACATTGCTTAGCTAGGAGGGAAAAGCTTTAAAGGAACAATAAATTTTATTGTCTAGGAGTAAAAACTCTACCGCAAGTACTGCACGATAGCCTGGACACCATCTACCGTAGGGAGGCTGCAACACATTCCGAGCTCTCATGAAATGTCTTCGTAACTCAGTGTTAATAGAACGAAATTTTGGAATTGAAGAGCATTGATAATAAAGAATATTTAAAGAAAATCCATTACAGTAGATGAACTCAACGGCTGAGATACACTTACGCTAAGTAAATGCCTGAAATGTTCAACAGGGCATTAGAGTGCACCTTACACACAATACAATTAAAAACTTCAAACGAAATGTATAATTCCTAAAAAACGAACCTATACAGCGGAGCTATGAATTTTTTCGTGTGAGCCTAACTTTTAAACAAATGATAGGAACTGCAGTTAACCTATGAATTTGATACATTTTTTCCATGTGTCATGAACAACCATTGAGGATATTTCTCCCTAGAATATTCTCAGTATTACTGCAGACTGTGTTTGGGACCGCAATCGCGCGTTTGTTTGGGACCGCATCTTTGGTCTGTAAACTGTTGCTGTGGCAGTGATTCATCAGGCGAATGGCACTTTATAAACACTGCAAAAATGCCGAAGCAAAATGTACTACGTGTGTGAAAAGTCTTAATGAAAGATAAATGTATAGTACTTTCTGCATATGTTACAGAAAATTCTCAAAAAGTTTTGATAGCCTCCACCTTCAACCAAATAATTAAAAACGCTATTTTATTGCTTTAAACATATAAAATAAAATTTTATTGGGGACATTAAAAACGAAGATCTGACAACAACTCCAAGAACATGGCTCCCACCAGACGCCTATGTCGGTGGCTTACAACCGCTGTGCTTCTCCTGCTTACAGAAGTAAAATGTTTCCCTGCTATTACCGGAAAACTCTGAAACGCGAAGCCCGATCTCAGTCACAAACTTGCCCGTCATAACACCATAGGTACCCGAAGCCTCCTGTGCCAACGGCTCGAATCTGTAACGAGCTGCCAACGACGCA
>VOMN01113824.1:0-10266 GCA_014899125.1 Orchestia grillus | reverse complement strand
GCCACCTCCACCGTGCCAGCTCCATCGTGCCAGCTCCATCGTGCCAGCTCCATCGTGCCCCATCGTGCCAGCTCCATCGTGCCAGTTCCATCGTGCTAGCCTACGACAAGCTTCAAACAACGGAATCAAGCCTACGAACTACGAATGACAAGCTTCAGACAACGGAATAAAGCCTACGAACTACGAATGACAAGCTTCAAACAACGGANAAACAACGGAATCAAGCCTACGAACTACGAATGACAAGCTTCAAACCACGGAATCAAGCCTACGAACTAGCAATGACAAGCTTCAAACCACGAAATCAAGCCTACGAACTACGAATGAAAAGCTTCAAACCACGGAATCAAGCGTACGAACTACGAATGACGAGCTCTAAACCTTCTATTCACGACCAAAATCCCTAATGCAGCAGCGCCACAATCAGGGGCTGAGGAGCTCCTGTGCTACTGAATGTACTTGTGACAAAGGATACCAAATTAGAATGCATCCCCGAGTCTCACTCTAGACAGGATCAGCCTGAATGCCCGAATTTGTGGTACCGTGTTTCGCATAATCTACAATTTGAAGCGAAGAATTAAATTCTTCTTTGTTTAAGCGAAGAAGCATTCAATTTGTTCCACGTTCCCTGCACCCGTGACAATACTTATTATCAGGGTGTTCGGGATAACTTTGACTGTAATTCAACTTCTTATTTAACACTATCACCGCATCGTGTGCCATATATGGCCCCCGCGACCGTCTAACCTAACTTTGGCAAAACTGGAACACACGCGAATGCAAATTTTTAAAGTCTTCTTGAAGTTTGTAGTAATTTCAAATATATGCTAGTTTAGATGAGAAGGAAAATTGATAGGACAACCAAATGTCTTAAAACAAAATAATTCATTTTTTAAACTCACAATCGAGATATTTGTCGACGTAAAATTTACCTGTATGGAGAATCGCGGTTAACGTGTTAAGATTTGTTGGAGATATTTACTCGCATTACATGTTACTTAGAATTTTGTTTTTAGTTCATTCCTACATGGAATGGCAGCAAGACTGGACGATTGGAAGCCACCTGAAATTTGTGACAGAAAATCCTACATAATGATGATCTGCACCGGTCATGAATATAATAATGAAAAATTTTATCGGAATCCACAACACAAGGCTCAGAATAGCAGATGGCTTGCTCACAGTACAAAGGATGTATCTCGTACCATGCTGACCAAATTTTCTCATCATGAGATAGTTATCTTACGTGTTTCCAGTGATGTTGACTATGTGCTTTCATGTCTTTTCAAAGAGAGGCTCAGTCTCAGCTCAGATGCCTCCTTGGCGTTACTTAACACTGAAGGTAAGTCATGGATCAAGAGGGTTCCCAATGGTAAGCTATATGTATGGCAGCAGGATTCGGCTCCCGGCCCCACCTTAGAGCAGAGTCAGAAATGATTATCTGAAAATTTTTATGACTTCTCAACAGTTATCTCGCCTTCAAACTCCCGGGATCTGAACCCGATGGACTGGTAAGTATGAGATGCTGTTGAGAAATATGCCTAGCGCCGCCCAGTGATACAGAAGCCCCGCTGATCAACAGAAATGAGGCAGATTTTGAGGCCATTCCAAGGGCAACTGTCAATCAGCTTGCTCCAGATTCCGGAGCCGGATCGAGCCGCTAATCGAATCAATAAATCGCTACCTCAGTGTGATAAATGAAAAGTGTAGACAAAAATTTATTTAAATAACTCTTCGTTACAACAAACTTAATGATGACTTTTCTCCTCAAAATATCAATAGTACACTGCAGTTTACATTGTTCTCTCAATGTTTATTACATTCACCTCTAGCCTTTACGACACGTTTCAACTCATCGGTAACCCGACCACCTGTTCCACGGACAGGTTCTGGCGAGATATCTTCCCAGCATTGCATGAGTGTAGCCTTGAGAGCATCAATATTTTAATGATTGAATAAACAGGCTTCACTCGCAAGAATGCTCCACGCTATGAAGTCCATGGAGTTCAACTCTGGTAACGTAGGAAACCATAACTCCTTTGTTTAGAAACCAGCCATACTGTCCCTGCACTAATTTTGAACAAGGTTAACGATATTGGGAGGCTGCTCAATCCTGTTTAAGAGGAATTCTAAGTTTACCAATTGTTGAATGAATCCAAGGAATTAAATTGTTCTTCAGTAAGTGCACATATGTGTGCTCGATTATTTATATCCCTTCTTCGATGAATATAAGCGGAGTGCCCTGCCCTGACGAGAGCACGCCACCCTAAATAAACCATGACAGGATGCAGTTTCGGGCGCTGGAAGGACGGCCGTATTTTCACAGGGATGTCTTGCTTAGTTTCGACGTATTTCCGGTCATTTTGGCGGTTGTGGATTGCTGCCCTGAGAATAAGTTTTCGTCAGTCCACCACACTGGAGGCTGAATTCCATCACTCCGTTTTTCAAAAATAAAAACAATGATCGACTCAACCGTTCTGCTTTTGTGTTCAGATATTAGTTGGGCTTCACTGTAGTTGTTGGGCGATGGTTTTGAATCCTTCAGTACATTTTGCGCGGCACGATGTCTGACAGAGGCCGCTAAAGAGAGTTTCCGAATGCTTCTCTTTCGGTCATTCCGATTTTTTTCCCACTGTATTTTAACACTTTGACCGCCACGTGAGCCATGTATGGTACACGCGATCATCTAACCTAACCTAGCCGAAGCAGTAAAGTTTATGAATACAAATTTTTAAGTTCTCATTAAATTTATGGTCATTACTCGTACATGCTAATTTGGATTCGAAGGCAAATTAATAGGATAACCGAATTTGTTGAAGCAAAATTTCATTTTTAAATTCACAACGGAGATATTCGTCGACGTGTAATTTTACCTGCGTGGAGAACGGCGGTGAAAGTGTTAATCAATTGGAGTGTTCTAACAGACCGATTTGGAGTACTTCTTGTTCTTGGCAGTCATGATCCTGTCTCTTAAGGCTTTTGAGGGCCTTATAAACGATCAACCTGCTTGCACACGGCTTGAAAACTCTCAAAATTTCTCGTTTCTTTCCTGTCTAATACAGTTCAGTTAGCT
Source organism: Orchestia grillus (assembly GCA_014899125.1). Taxonomy (NCBI): domain Eukaryota; kingdom Metazoa; phylum Arthropoda; class Malacostraca; order Amphipoda; family Talitridae; genus Orchestia; species Orchestia grillus. The sequence goes on along the minus strand of VOMN01113824.1, from coordinate 7,193 downwards.
GATACCTTCGCTAATTTTTTCTGAATGACTAAATATAAAAAATAAAGTTCCAAGAATACATTATCCGTAATACTAAGCTACAATTTAGTAGATGTTTATCCAAAAAATTTCATTTGATACGTTGTTTCAATATATTACAAGAAGTGCTATCACTGTGCTTGCTCACCCTGTATGTGATCCGACCGATGACTGCGATCTTCTTTGGAATGGCAGGGGGGCAACGCCAGGACCCACCTTATCAGGCGGCTGTTGGAACGAACCTCTTACCTCGATCCAGACTTCGATGTGCTAGAATAGAAGTACACTAGTGATTTGTGATCTACGTTCAGTAAAATTCTCCTCCCTACTGGGGTATCCGAGCTATTCAACACAAAATGTTATCGCCAAGCTCTCAGTTACGGGAGGGTTTTCTTCACGAAGAAGGTTACCGTAGAGTAGGCCTTGGAGTGAGGTGCAATATCGTGACGCTGAAGCAGAACGACTCCTAAGCTGCTGTCTGAAGCGTCGCTTTGTAAAATGAAGGGCAGTGCAGCGTCTGGAAGGCTCAGTACCGAGTCCCTGCTGAAGGCTTCTTTCAGCCTATGCAAATTTTCCCTTGCGATTTGAGACCGCAGCAGAGGTTTCCTCAAATTCTTACATAACTTACCAGAAAAACGCTGTGTGAGAAGCTGCATTCTCTATGAAGTTTCGATAAAAACTTCTCCCGCCAAAGAAAAATTTGAGCTGCCTTTTAGTAGTAGAAGCAGACAAGCTCACAGTGGCCACTATTTTCGTGTGTTGAGGTTTTATTGTAGATTTACCAATAATAGATCTAAAGTTCTAGGTAGGGCAGTTCAGGGTGGCCTTACTTACATTCGTCTTCACTTGCAGGTCGTAGTTCTTTAACCGTTAAAGTTAACACGAAGGGCGACGACATACTTGCTCCTAGTTTTGGAAGAAAATAGAACATTCTCAAAGTCAGAGGACGCAATTGGTCAATTTTGCACTACTAGCTTTAATTATCTCCCGTAAGTCGGACACGCAGTCACTAGCCTAAAGGAGACACGTGAAAATTTCATTAAGCCGAGCTAAGTTACGAAAATCCTAAACTTTTTTGACTCAGGTGCAAGCTCAATTACATGTGCTTTGGTCAAATCTAATTCTGAAAAATATTTAGGCTTTGAGAATTCACGTAGTTCTATATGTAAGCGACACATTGGTTTAACAAAAAAATACTGTTGCAGAAGTTTAGGTTATCAAGTTTACGGTCAAACGATAGTTTTCATTCGGTTTCATGAGGGACACAACAGTGGAATAACACGGTAAAGTAGAAGGTTGAATAATTTTAGTTTAAGTAGCATGTCAACACTTGCCTCAAACTTAAATTTCAAGTGAATTGGTGCAGAATATGCATTAGTTAGTAATGGCTTAGTTGTGGATTTCTTAATTTCACAACTGAAATCTCGGTACGTGCCGAAAATTTGGAAATAGCAAGGCAACAATCATTGTGAAGTTTTTACATCAAGCATCTGTGATTTAATAAGCGACGCTGATAATTCAAAACTTTCGCTTTTGTTATTCTCCAAACCGTCGAGTTGAAACGGTGTTAAACCATCTTCACCAGCGCCTCTGTCTAAATTGCAGTCACCCAAACGAACTACCCAGCACTTTAAAGCATTTGGCAGAATTAAGCTTTTTCTTAGGGTAATATTCGTACTCGCTATTTTGTCAGCCGATAGGCTCTTTGGTGCGGGCTCTGTTGAGACCCAGGCCCGTCTAGGACACCGGCTAAATTAATGCGAGATTTGCGGTGAGTCTAGTGAGAGTCAAACGATGTAATTTTAATTTCTCTTTAGAATTCATTAAATAATTAACTTTATTTTTCTTTCGACAACCTTAGGAGGGCCACACTAGGAAGGAAGCAAATTTTCTTAGTGCTACTCGGTCGTAATAAAAAAACTCATCTCTAAGCTCAAACTGTCTATTCGAAGACTTGAGATCACAGTAAGGTTTTTATGTAGATGTACTAATCTTGGTGCAGCTCGTTTGACACAATCTTCCAGCTTGTCTCTCAACTCAAGAACATGTTGAAGCGCAGTTCTCTCTTCCAGAGGTTAAGTATGATAGAATGTTTCCTCATATCTCAAGGACAACTCAAAGACCACTCGCTTGCCTGCCATACACAAGCTCAAATCCCAAAAAACTGTATTTGAATATTTTCAATCGCTTAGAATTTTTCTAAAGACAAATAGAATTGGAATGAGATACCTGTGCCAGTCGTGAAGCTTTCCACTACTTAATTTGCGTAAGTAAAACATCAGCGACGAGTGTAAACAATCTACCCTGCCATTTCCCTTTGGGTGGCTCGGCGTCGTTAATAATGGCGTGACCTCAGTAATGAATGCTATTCTCCTGTTAACTTGGATGTAAACTATAGACTTCTATAAAACATAAATTGTCGAGGAATACGTCCTCTAGGAAACTAGAAGGTACGGCCTCCGCAATGGAAGCAGAGCTAATCTTGCAAAGGGAAAACCCATTGCAAAATTTATCATAGTTAAAATATGTTTATGACTTAATAACGTGGGAGGGAAAAGATCCACCAAGTCATTTGATATTCGCGAAGCCAGGATTCAGAAACTATAAGCACTTTAGAGAATTGAGCATTTTTCACTCACCTTTTCGGCGAAACACCCTGACGTTTGACGCCAGATCTGCTAAATTTCTTTACACCTAATGCAATAATAGACCAGAGAAGTCGACTTATTTTTGATTCAGACTTAAAGTGCGGAAAATGAGAAGAGAGAGAGACGCATGCGCTACATGACGGATAATTTTTCGATACTCTGACGATACAACTAAGTTACTCTCCCCAATATTCTCCTTGAAAAGAACACGATACACATTCACGGCGCCGGAGTCTGTCAAAGAACACAAATTTTCAAATTCCTCCGTCGTAGCGTGGTTTCTTCGGATCCCCCTCCCCACTATTTTGGATTTCCGATAAAGTAAGACAGTTTTCTTGAAACCTTAAGTTCTTCACAACAGATGTTGATTGGATCCAATTTTAGAAATACGAGGGGATGAGACAATTAAAAAAAATTTAGCGGCAAATCATGCCTAAACTGCTGCTATGAGTCTTTTGCATAGATTTTTTCTCGCCACCGTGAGAAGCTTCCTCGCCCTCACAAGAAACAGTCTCGATATCACCCAGTAAGACAGAACAAAATTTCTTCGTTGCCAGCACAGCATCAGCCCGTCCGGTGAAATGTTTACAATTCAGGTAGCAGCGCACAGCAGGCAACCTACTTTCCCGCCCAGGTAGTCGCACAGCGAGACGTACTTGTGCTTTTCAAACCTGCGTCAGGAGGCACATCTTCCGACACCACAACGCCCGAACTGCCGGTGTCTCAACATTGTAGATGCGTTTGATCCAATTAGAGTCCGGAGCACATATGGCTGTTTGCGGAAACACCATCAAATCAGAGGTTCATTTTATTACTTGGTCATTATATTTTGAGAACACCATGGGACCGCTTGGTCATCAATAATTCACGTGTCCAGGAATTCTAAAAGCAATGATCAGTTAATTCGAACGTAAGGACTCTATAGTTTTTTCGATTTTTCGAGAGGCAATAATTATTGGCTTTATAATCATCCAACATGTGCCTCAACTGGATGTCAAATTGTTCGTAGGTTTCACTTCAGATGATATTCAGCACGTTCCTTGCATTTGTCAGTTCCATAGTTACGTTATTCCAGAGTCAGCTAGAGTTTATCCGGCAACACTTCCGTGTTTAAAATTTAAATATGATTTATACTTTCGGCTTTTTGCACCTGTTCGGATTCTGTGTATTTAATTATTTTAATAATTGAAATTTGAGGATTTTCTGTGAACGCACATAAAGCGAGTGTTCGTGCACAGGCAAACCAGTACGCTACAGAGGTTAATCGGCACAACGGTGGCCCAGTACGCGGGAACGTGTTAAAGAACAAAATTCTTGCCAGAACGTCTTTGGATTTCTGTTGAAGCCATAAGCAGAGCACTTTCTAACCGCTTACAATCTTCACCAATAACCAGAGGCCGGATTGTCAGAACTATCGTAGGTTGTCGGGCTTACTTGGAAAACTTACGTTCACCGTACGCTAATCTTAACATTGGTATTACTATGTAAAGAGATCTTAACGAGAACTTCAGTAAAACGGCATTATGAAAACACTTTGGCCGATAGCTAATCATAAAGCCGGGATTTGTAAACATTGTAGATGCATAGTCACTGGGCAATGGAAATGGAACAACGGCAACAGATTTCTGCGATAACGAAATTATGGTTCTAATTAATTGCAGACGTAAGACAAGAGCAGAGAGGCCCGTTATTTTACAATAACTAGATTGCATTGCAACTCCTACTAAATAATATCTCTTGATTGCCTATACAGAATTAAGAAAAGAATATCCACAAATTTATCGCTTGAAAATTACATGGTATTTGCTGTGCAAGAAATTTCTATTATTTTAATAAACTAATCAATTACCATTTTTTCTTTCTATGAAAAACGTATTAATCATGACGTTCGCATAAGAATAACGGAAATCACAATAGCGAGTAAACTGTAGCAATCGCAATTAACACTTCATAATTATCTTGTATTTTCAACACAAGCTTTTGTAGAAAGCATAGCTATCACGTGAATCTCGGCCAGCAGCTCCTGTGTATATGCTCTTGCGCTCAACGTAACTCCACTTACGTGAGCTCTGAGGCGTCGCAAAGTTACGTGAAAACTTACGTGAAAATCTCAATCGTAACTTGTCTGATAACAGCACACATCGTAGCTACGTTCACGTGATAGCCTAGCCTTCTGGAATTTCAGCCTCAGCTTTCTACTTCCGATCTTCAGCCTCAGCCTTCTGCTTGCGAGCTTCAGCCTCAGCCTTCTGCTTGCGAGCTTCAGCCTCAGCCTTCTGCTTTCGAACTTCAGCCTCAGCCATCTGCTTTCGAACTTCAGCCTCAGCTTTCTGCTTCCAAACTTTAGCCTTAGTCTACAGCCTCTGAACCTAAGGCCCGTATTTATTACCTATTAACCCTAGGTTAAGGCTAGTTAGTTAATGCACAGGCTATAGTCAACTTGAAGCTTGAACAGAACTGCTTGGAGACTTTTAACTTTCAAGTGGCAAGATGGTTCAGACTGGGGGGAGGGGGGTGGGGTAACAGGGTTCGAATGAGATAGTGGAAGAGGATTCCACATATCCACTCAAGTCCTTCCACGTGTAGTGACATCGATTTACGTACTGGATAAGTTTTGCATGTTTTTTTCAGGCTCACCCGTTTTAAAAAAATAAAATCTTTTTCTCTGTTACAATTGGCTGAATTTAAGCTTTTTCGAAATGATAACATTTTCGCATTTTAGCGCTTTGTATTTCGTTCCAGATGTTGAAAGAAGCCTTTGTGGCCGAATTATTCATTTATCGTCGTTAGAAAATAGTTCTAGTCAATGAACAGGGTATTTAATAGAGATTAGTTCGATATGCTTATGGATTTCTAATATTGTGTGGGCATAAGATATTTGAGCTTGGTTTGTAGGAAGTATATTCCTGAGAATAAATCAATGAATATAACAGCTCCTTGTAAGAACTCGTACATATTGAAAAAATACTCCACTGTTTTTTATTGCGTAGAGCTCAGAACCCAGCATGAACTTTTCTGTGGGTGGCCTCCAATTGAAAGGCCTGCTGGATCTTGGCTAACACTTGCGGCACTATAACAGGGGACGATGTCGGGGCAACCATCTTGGAGCCGTCTGTGAAAATTTGAAGGCAGGAGTAGTATGAGGCGACTTCAAGGTCAGCTGGGCCATAGAGTTCGAGATCCCCAGAGCTAGAGAAAGTGGTAAATTTGAAAGCAAATACTGGTTCTTACTCTTCCTAGGAGCGACGGCAGAAACTATGGGGGCGTTGTTAGGCGGGAAGTTATTTATATTCAAGTGGTATAATGGTTTCTTAGCTCTGACGACTGTAGGGGGAAAAAAATTTGGCTTCCGAATGCTTAGGTGCTTAAATCTAGGTAAAACGTTTTCCTGTTAATGGTATATTTCAGAAAAAATTCCTGAATAGTTCGTAAAATATGAATCGACATCTACGAAATTTCAACGGAGGGGTATTGCTTTTCTACCTCCAATGTTACGATTGGTGACGTTGTCGTGCTCCAATAATATTTCTAAAACGTTATAATTGTATTTTATTCAACATTTCCAGATGAGCATCAGGTAACGTCTCATAAAAGTCTGAGCTGTAGTCAAATTTACTGCGAACGACTGCTTTACTGAACTTTAGTGAAGTAACCCTGCCAGCACCCCAATGATGATCATTAGATTTTATTAGGTTGATTTTTGTTCGACAGCCAGGTTTGAGGCCTCTAATATGGTCCTTCCACGTGAATCTTGGCACACCCAAAAGCATCCCTAGTAATTCCAACACGGAAATAGAAATTACTGGAACTTGGACATTTTGTCAAAAAATTATTTTGTTTTTGACTGATGAAAAACAAGACCCAATTTTTTAGCCCAAGCATGCAACGTATATACTTATTCTGGGCTATTCGATCTAAATTACGTTGATCTACACCAAAGGTAACCAACGTTATTTCATCTGTATGTTCGGGAAGGTAAACTCCATCAACCCTCGCAAAGTTTGACTCCATTAAATTAAAGAGCGGGAGCCAAGGTGAAGCCAGCAGGGACTCCTGAACTGACGTTTCTTTCTGGGAAATTTCTCTCGTCAAAAAAAAATTCAGATTTTCTATCTGATACGAGTTCTTTCATTCATCTTGAGGTCCTTCCAGTTAGTTATTCCACATCAGGAGAGTTTGTAGAGAGGCCCATTTTGCCAGATAAATTTATATGCATTACAAAGGTCAGAGAAGATGGCAATGCAGATTTCACGGGTAGAAATTGAATATCGAACGTTGAGTTCCCGTGTAGATATCTGGTCGAGGATGTCGAGTTTCTTTCTAAAACCCCCTTGAGACTTGCTGAGAACGCCTTCCACTCTACTACGTAATAAATTCGATTGCAGATCATTTCCTCCATTAACTCCGTCATGCCTGGCGAGAAAAATACAGCTTGATAAGACCCAAGGTCCGAAGATGGTTTCCCAGGTTCCAGCGCTGGGATAACAATGGCAAGTTCCCAGCTACTACTGGGATGACTATGACAAG
>VOMN01113822.1:0-20412 GCA_014899125.1 Orchestia grillus | reverse complement strand
TGTGTGTAAATCATTTGCTTCATTTAAGATAACTGATAATTTTCATTATATTCATTACTTATAAATTTGTACATATATGTATAGTATATTATGAATATGCAAATCAGATATGGGAAAACAAATTCTTACTTAGAAATGTGAAGGTGAAGTAAATAAGTTGTTCTAGCAAGATATTACCTTTAAAGAGGACTGAATTTTTTTCAAAATATTCAATTATGGTTGCAAAATTTTACTGGAGTCAGCATCCTAAATTTAACAGAACGAAAATTTTGAGAATACTTACAGAAGGAGGGGGGGGCAGAAGTAATCACACACTTGAGATTTCATGTTTTGTTACACGTTCAGCCAGCCAACGGTCGTAGAACTCACACAGAATATACATTTTATAATGTAGAGAGAAACTATAAAAGTAGAATATCTTCTTTTACGAGTATGTAGTCTTGGTGTTGGTGCATGCAAAACAAACATTGCACAGGGCAAATGAACCAAGCTAAAACAGTTTCTTTTATGATAGTATTTAGTCAAAACCTTTGTTGGCAATTACTGCTCGAAAAAAGTTTTTCATCTGATGAAACTATATATGAAATACATTCAAAACATACATATATGACGTAGGACACAAGTACTTACCCTAAAAAAAATTATGTTTCATATTTAGTTGTAAAACATTTCTTGGTGACTACTACTCATAAACGGTTTTCATGTGATGAAATTAAGTGCTCGTAAACGTTTAGTGCTACATGAATCCATTCTTCTGAGAACATTTTATTCATTTTTTCATGGTTCTTCGGACTTTTCTGAGCGACCTGTGTCGTCAGTGCTTCCCAGAGGTATTCTTGTTTCCCAGAGATGTTCTTGGAAATTAGTCGGCCACGCGGGAACATTGATTTGTTTTTCATAAATCCGTCGTTCCGCATCTATAACTTAAAGTTAATTTATCAGTGTTCGTTGCAGGGCTTTAAATATTTCTGCCACGTATGCATTTTGAAAGAAAAATAAATCTAAATAATTTCCTTCATTCCTACATGACCTTACTGGGAATTTGGTAGCGCTATTTTTAAGTTACTATTAATGGCTAACCAATGTCTCGATCATTCAGTGAATAAATCAGCCTCATATAAAACTGAGTATCGATAAATTCTTTTGATGAATTTGCAGATGTTGCCTCTTTAAAGATTTGCCTGGAAATTCAGAAGGGTTAATTTTCTCAAACTACGCCTTGTTTCAGTGACGATAAGAGATGCCTGTACCTATAAATGCCTCAGGCTGATCCACAACATAAATTTCTAGGCTCGATTCCTACTTTTCTTTTTATGTTTTCTTGGCGCGGCAATATCCGTCTTCAATACAACCCCATTACTCCCGCGACTTAAGGCCGCGCTCTGGCCACTTTATAGGGTGCCATCCAGGCGGGGCTCAGCTTTGCTTATGGAGCCAAGGGCGAATAAAAATTTTAGCGCGATTTTCATTGGCTTTCGTCGTACTGAAAATGACTCGTAATTTGAGTGAGCTCCGTGCAGGGTCATACACATAAAATGTAATGGTTCCGTAGAGCGAGAAACTCAAGTCGGGATCCGCATTTGAATTCTACCTTCTCCCAACGCCCCCTGAACGACGGCAAAATTCTGCCATGTTCTGAATTAAGCAGCCACACTTTGCGTGTTACCTGATGCTAGTGACAAGGTTTTTAGTAGATAAACTGGATTACAAAAATTCATGGTTTTTGTAAAAATGAACAAAATATACTTTTAATGAAGGAGCTCAAAATTGTTCACAGTTTTGTCTCGAAGAATAGCTTCCCTAAAAATGATGCAAGAAAATCCTGTAACACATTCGCGGCCTCACTAGTAGACCGCAGCATTGACGACTTCACTTTTGTAAGTATAAAGACTAAAAGTATCAGTAAGAGTTAAGAAAACTTACCTTGGAAAACATTTAGCTATATGTTGAACTCGAATACATTAGATTTTTCATTAACGAATACATTTATCTAAGTAAAGCTATAAACATGATAGCACTTCTTGTGAAACGTTTTATTCCATTTCTAAACAAAGAATAGTCATACAGTTAAAATCAGCGTCTAGATTTCATCCAGCTTCGCGCGCATGGATGGCAGATGGAAAATGCACTATACGACTGTTTCTAGTATTGTGCCGTCTTGGGGAGAAAACGCGTGAAACAAAAGAGCCGTCGCGTTAATGTGACCGGTAATGCATCCAAATTATTTTGAAATTTACTCTAATTGTTACGAAAATAGGTAGAACTCTTAGTTGTGAACATTATCCTGCAAGTACTGATTTTTCGATGGATCACTGGTTGTCAATGGTATAATTCATAATAGGAAATAAACCCACTGAGGGAGATAAATTTAACACTAATTGCTTATTTAATGGTAATCAATACCCCTGTCAAAATCTCTAAGATCGATCGGAAGCATGTACTTTTCTCTATCACTTCCCTCGACAATCGAACTGTAATCGGAGTACTGTAAAAAGTATGAAAGAATACAATGATTGAATTTCCTGATTAATTTTCTTCATGACCGAAGTAAAAGCCGCGGAAATAGTTGCCATCGATTGTGCGGACCTCAAAGTCTGGCGTCCGGAATGGCTGCTAGAAACTTAGGAATCTGGTCTCTTAATTTGAAGGCTAATCCATCTTAATTAATCGAAGGCCTTAATTGAAGGCACAGGGAGAGCGCTTCCCCAGGAAATGGAGAGATTAGGGTTGAAGTAAAATGGTTCGTTCGGGAATATGCATACGAGGGAACATCGATTTACATAATTCGAGGCGCAATTCACGTAATTCGGGGCAATGAAGAGGACTGGGTGGGATTTGCTCAGAACATGTGTTTCGTTAGACATTCCAAACTATTTTTAAGCGTGTTTTAAGAGTTACTTAATATTCTGTAACCTAAATCAATGTCAAATTTATTATTAAAATATTAATTCAACTCTAAGTAACTCAAATCATTAAAGCACTAAGTAAATTTAAAAGCATAAGTTGCTGGGTCATTTTGCAAGGAGTATTGTACGAAACAATCGTACACTGAGAAATAATCGTTCACTGAACGTACGACTCTCGGAAACATTGCACAATAGACAGCGTGTGATGATCGAAGCGTTCATATTCGTAGTGTACGTTAGTACGAATAGCGAATGCTTTCATTCATGAGGGGCACTCATTCGAATGACGAATACTCGTAATCATTTCTTGTGCATAGAGCTTGAGCACTAGTATTCATAATCAGAAGTACATACTCAGAAGTACGTACTCAGAAGTACAAACTCAGTAGTGCATACTCTGGAGTACCTTATCAGATGTGCATACTCAGAAGTACATTTTCATACGTACATACTCAGAAGTACATTCTCTGAGGTACGTGCTCAGAAGTACTTACTCAGTAGGTCATACTCAGAAGTACATACTCAGAACCGTCTCCCTCTCTCCTTCCCTCCATTCCCCCCCCTCCTCATCCGCATAAAACGCCAGAACAGTTCCGGCAAACAACTGCTCTACCGTCGTCCCACGCATAGAGCGTCAGAACGGTTGCAGCATACAACCGCGTTACAATCGCCTACCGCAAAGAACTCAATATCGGTTCCAGCAAACAACTGCTCTACAGCCGTCCTCTGCATGGGGTGCTACATCGGTTCCAGTAAACAAGCGAACAACCACTCCACATGCGGTCGTCCTCCACATAGAGCGGTGTCAGCAGAGCGAGTTCCAAATGGCACGGAAAATATTTGTGCTAGATGAAGCAAATAGAGCGTACTGCAAGAAGCAAGTAAGATGACACAGATGGTGTTTTCAGGAACCGATGTAGCGCTTTATGCGGGGACGGCTGAATTACTACCGACAATTGCTCAGTGCCTCCTCATTGCACCACGGGTGGCAAAGGGAACGTGATCTCGTGTGCTGCCTCAGGAGTCGCTCGATCAGGAAGCGTAGTCTGCTCTGTGAGTTACGCGCCGTGCATTAGGCTTCAGGGACCGCCCTCGCAATTTAGGTTTCCAGCTTTGTGAAAATTGCTTGGAAATATTGGGTAATTGCTTTCTTTGATTTAATCATGACAAGAGAATCTGCTTGGGTTGCTTGCTGTTTATAATACGGTTCATTGATATTTCTGATTGCTGAGAAGATAAAATTTTGTGTTTGGGACTCCCGATGTTCGGTTAAAGAAATTCATATTTCGGGTAATGTCCATGAATGAAGAGCATTGAAATTCGTCGTAATTAAATTCCAAGTAACAGATTGCAAAAACCAGAAGGATGTGTCAGATCTGAGGTTAATAAGTATCGTGATCGCTGCTCTGTTGCATGTACTGCATCTTAGAACAATAAACTAACACACGCTCATCATATTATTGAAGTCGCTCGAGCGCAGGTGGCAATCGTTCGATGGTTACTTTCTGGCTAAGTTGAAACTGTGGTCGTAGTGAAACTATTGTTCATTCTCATGAATTAGGTTTTACTCTTTCGTTAGAAAGTTGGGATTAAGCTACAGAAAATGGCGACCAGAATGAAAACGGGCGCAACAATAACGTCGGGCTTCTTTAAAACCTCGAGATAGATTGTTGCATTGAGGCTTTCAGAAATTATTCAAAAGTTTCTCGCAAGTAATTTTGCCGTTAAAAACAATCTCATTCCCCTCGGGGGTTCGCACTGCCTTCCTTTAAGAGTCTACGCCAAAGTTTACTCTAAAAATGAATATGATCACGAGGAATTTGGAAACTTTACTAGTACCTATTATGCCCCGGTGTACTCGTACTATACGATAGTGTAGTTTGTGGCACACTCACCGTGCGCATTGCATTGTTACGTATTATAGCACAGAGCACAGAGGTGGAAATTCAAATGCCGAATCAAGAGGTAAAATGATGTCGCAGTGCTTGAAAGATTCACAAAACCAGACATGTCATAAATTAATTTCCTCTTCTAACAGAAGTCAAGTTATTTCATCATTTTATTTGCTTAGAAAAATCTGGATTATTTCGCTACTACTCACTCTTTTGGTTTCATTGCATTGCTCATGAACATCAGGTGCTGGATTTTTCATTCTTTACGACTCAGAATTTTGCTATTCATTAGAAAGCAGAATACTTTTTTAAAAAACTCATAGCTTCAGTTGCATTTGATGCAGATCTGGTTCCTGAATACAAGCTCAAAAAGTCAAAAAAACTCCTTCAGTTGAAAGCTCTTCTTCGTGAACGGAAATATTTACCAAATATTGCCGAGCATTGAAGCAAAAAAGACCCATTTTTTCCGCAGGGATAAAACCGCGAGACACAAGAACGTATGACGCCAAGGATGTAAATGTATTTTTACAGTATGTTATCCCACGACTTCCGTGTTTTATTTAAGAGCGAATATTTTAGATAAGGTGACAAAGTCAAGGCAATTCTGTTCATCCGGCCGAGACACTTGAACCTAGGCAAAAATAGGTGAACCTTTGACCAAATATCCTCGGAATCTGGAGCTGGTTATCGAAGGGAAAATTTTCTGGTGATAACCACGGAACGAGGAAAGGAAATTCCGGCACGAGAGCGACTTACTGCGGACCGGACTTCCTCGTCGCGAATTATTGAGAAATCAGCGACTCGGGTTGCAGGGGTGCATGACAGGCCTAAATTGTCGGCGAATTTGTACGAAACGTCGCTGAAATGCGTCGAAATTTCCCGCAGGTGTGTCAGGGGTGCGCGGGAAGGCGGGTGTGCGAGGTCGCTGTCCTCATGTAGGCCCGAGTGAAAAATAAATTAGACGAATAATATGTTGTGTAAAAATTTTGGGGAATTGTCTTTACTTCCGTAGCAACCAAAACTTGGATTCTAAAAGTTACAACATTACAATTGCAAGGGGAAAATTTCGTAATAGTTTACCTGGTAATTGCTTAGACGGGAATGCTATGAAGGTAGCCTCATTTCGTTGCGTTCTTGGCATCGTCCTACTGTAAATAATTTGTATGTGTCGATTAAGAAACTTTTTATTATGCTCTCGATATTTGCTGCCAGAAATATTATATAAAAACTGGCATCGTGCACATAATTTCTTTATAATTTCTACGGTCTTAAAAGTTGTAATTGAAATTTTTAAAACGAGCGAGATGCAGGTCTGGTTGTTTGAAGAGGAGGAGTAGCCCAGTGGGAGCTGGAGGTATGAACACGTTTGTTTTTATTGCTGGAGCAGAAATGTAACTTTCGGAGCACAAATGTCCTTTTCGGAGCACAAATGTTACGTTCGGAGGAAAAATATTTTATTTTTTTCATGTAACGCAAATCAATTGCATTAAAACCAACTCAAGTTTTGTTTGCCCTGCACAAAGTTTTTAAAAAGAAAACTTATACAAAGACCTTAGATTAGTTTTGATTGAACGTTTTAAATTGTTTGCACGCAAGCTAAACCACACACTTAAGCTCTTTTTACAAGAATTAAAAAGAGAGAAATTGAAATGATTGCCAATATAGTTTACATATCACATGGTATTCTTGAACATCATCGTCTGAAGCCAACATCTAGAGTAAAACATTCAAGTAAAATGTAAAAAAAAACACATTTTTAAACATTACACATCAGAAAGTTTTTCACCGATTCACGGTAAGTATAAAAGTAAAAACTATAATCTTGTCACGCTGCACTGCCAAGTATATCCAGGGTGCATTGATCAACTGCTATTTTTTATTCTTGAAGTGAGATACATTTCGCGGGCATGCAGAAATGTCCGCTAGAATGGGCAGACGCCAAAAGGAGATGCGCGGCCGCTCATGCGACACGCGGCCGCTCATGCGACACGCCGGGCACGTCTGCTCTAAGCAGAAGTGAGATGCGCGTGAAAACTTCCGGCGGAGCCGACGATATTGCAGAATTATTGTCTGTCGTCTCCAGTCCAGAGAATGAATGTTACTCCAAACTTCTCTTTGAAAACTTCTTTCGAGTTGATCCAGAATCGAGTTTCATTTCATTCACTATCTTACAAGTACAGTAACAAAATTTCAGCATCTTGAAAGGATTTGGGATGTTTCCTGGAAAATAAGCTTCGTTTATATAAAGTACGTGAGCACTGTGAGCCTAAAGAAAAAGGGCTACACTCTAACTGTACCACTTAATAGCGGAAAATATTTGTAGCATTATCGAAACGTGAATCGTTATATGCTATGCAGTATATTTTATTTTATTTTGTCTTTCCATCGGTTCGTTCGTATTAGATCGATCAGAACTAAGTTGAACGTTTAATTTTATTGCTCCTACTGTTAATAAAATCTAGTATTAAATTATTCTGCTTGTAGTCAAATTTTTAAATTGTCGGCCAGGACACAAGAGACGAACAAATATGCGAGCAATTTTGCTGGGACGCGAGAAATTCACCAAGTGAAATTAGGGCGAAAATACATTGCAAAAAATGTTTTCCGCACTGTTGAAAAATTAAAAGTTTAGACGATCTCCTAGCAGATGGCGTGGAAGTGTTTTATGTACGTATTAATTGAGATTTTGTTTTCAATGGTTCTCGTGAAACAAGGCAATAACATTCCAATCGAAATGACAATCAGTAGAGATCGGATATAGAGTTTCAAAAACAAGAAATCAGATTGACCAGCTGCTGTTTCGCAGATGACGAGCGAGGCATTCCTGTTTTCCTCGGGATAGCGCCAATGCAGTTGAGATCTACAGATCGGGTATAATTATATCGTTCAGAAAAGATCACACACCTTGATGTTTTATTTCAAACTTGATGAGGGTGGCAAATATATTCTCGAATGCGGAAAAAAAGGTAAGAAAATTCTTGGTAAATGGAAAAATTTGAATACAAACATTTTATCATTCAAATTCAATAAAAATATTTGAATTAAGAAACCCTAGAATTACACATAAGCAGTGCTTCCACACTTCATGAATCAGTAAGGCACTAAAATCTATCAAAATTACGAGCGAATTTCAGTTCGCTTTGGACGGATTTAGTAGCTCGCAGATTTAGCAAAGGATTTTTTCTTCGTGAAAGGAACTTGAAGTTTCTCAATAGAAGTTATACTAAAATTTTACTACTCAGCAAGGTCAATCTTCACGCTCTACGTCAGTACTAAAGCATTATCTATGCCGAATTTATGAATCATGATTAGAACTCCTTGGCCTAAAAATAAAATTTTCGTTGTTGAGTCGCTTCAACCCTGAAATATCTTTTGGTGTGTAACCATGTATTTACGAACTTCAGGGTATAATTTTTTTATCTAATTCCTTCAGGAAATTCACAGATCCAATCTTTTGGACACACATATTCCTAAATAATCAGTAAGGCTAGGTAAGAGAAGGCAATCCTTATCAGTGAGAAGGAAAATTATGTTATTAATATATGAGAATAACAAAGTATCGGTACGCGGCAGTGTTGTAGATATGATACTGAATTTTGCAACGTAAATTCATGGAGAATAAAAAAAGATGAATCTCTTCTTTATTAGAACATGACATGACAGTATTTTGGCTAGAAAGGTTTTTATGAATCGTTGACTTTAAATTTATTTGAAAGAATACGATATGACAATATTTTGATTAATAAAGTTTGTTAATGTATAGTTGACNGATACCCAGTGTATACTTTTTTCTTTATTTATTTTTTAAAAGGGTGCGTTACTTATGCGCCACCCTGTACATTAAATATTAATTCACGTCACGACAGCGTTGCATAGATCTTTCACCGGAATAGAATTAATTAACCTATTCGTCCCTGATGAATTCCATTGGTTTTTCCAACTAAGATGCTGTTCTTGGCCTCGCAATTGACACTAATAATAGAAGTGATCTTCATTTTAGTCTCGATAGAGCTGAGTTGTCAGCTACGATAATAACATCATCAAATATTTAAAATGTTTCTAGAAAAATACGAGCTTTAACGTTGACAACAGATAGCGCCACTAATGAGAAAGTCGATTTTGGTAACACCTCCGAAAGTATAAACAACGTTTCGTTAACTATATTAAAAACTTTTCAAGGTTATCAGACCTTTGATCAACTCTTGGACAAATGGGAAACCAATTAAAACGAAACGCTACGACGGAGCGCTCAGTTGGAGTTTGTTCAGAGCACTCAGCAAAACTGCACGTAAATATTCTCCTGTGTTGATGAGGGACAATTCTTCTGCTCATGTGAATATGCTTGCTAGTCGCTCCTGAATAAAGCGGTAAAGGTTCTGCTTATGTGATTCTATTTACTGATCACTTCTGAATAGAGCGATAAAGATTCTGCATATGTAATTATGTTTACTGATCACTCCTCATTAGAGCGTTAAATGTTTCGCTTAGGTGATTGCTTTAACTAATCACTCAAGAGCGATGACTGTTCTGCTTACTTGATTACGTTTGCTGATATCATGCACTCCAATAAATATCCTATGTTTTCAGGCCACGCGTCGTCAGAGCAACAAATTTTGACCCAAGATGAAGAATGCAAGTCATGATTTAGTTCCTACATACAATCATTACAATATGATCTCTACATATTATAATGCGAAACTTTATCTATGTAATAATTTAATTACGTATTTATTTTGAAGACTTACTGCATATGATGTCACCAAATGATGCACAAAACATCAAAATGATGCATGACAAAACCCAATAATACATCAAATATCAGGTCACACAATGATATGCTAAGCATCAGGTCACCCAATGATATCCAAAACATCAGATTATCCAATGATATCCCCAATGATATACAAAACATCAGGTCACCCAATGATATTCAAAACATCAGGTCCTCCAATGATATTCAAAACATCAGGTCCTCCAATGATATACAAAACACCCGGTCACCCAATGATATACAAAACACCCGGTCACCCAATGATTTACAAAACATCAAGTCACCCAATGATATACAAAACACCAGGTCACCCAATGATATACAAACATCAAGTCACCCAATGATATGGTACACACCAGAACGCCTCAGAAGAATTCCTCCCGAGTCTCCCCATCGACAACAAAGACAAAGTCGCACCCTGTGCCGCCGAACTGCTAGTGCCTCGGACCAGTTGCGCAGAACATCAAAATGCCTATGCAAACAGCCGCGAGTTTGATCTCTTCCGGAACTTTAGCGTAGAAAAACTTGCCTTGTGAATTTATCTTAAAATTTGTTGACGAAGCAGATTGCCTAGGTCTTGAAGCCGGAGTTGGATAGCAGATGAGATCGATCAACGCAGAGGAAGAAGAGCTCAATTTGAAGTTTTAATGACCCTGTCTCTCCGAGCCCGCCCCTCACGTAGGCAAATGCAGCTATCAGTCTCCGTCCGCTTCTGTTTCCAATAGAAAAAAGTTTAAATCAGCAGTCAGGAATCCATGGACTGCTTCATCTTCAGCGTCTCCGACGGGGTAAGTTTGTCCTTCGTAAAAGCATGCGTCGGCTTGAGCGCAGCGAAACGTCCCTACAGCGGCGGAGCTCGCTCGTCCCTGCGTGGAGTCGCTGGCTGTGCACGAACTCATGCAGGGACTTTGGCACCCTCGTGTAGCCTCAAAAGTGTAAACTTTAAGGCTAAAGAACAGCAGCTAAGTTTAGTCTGCGCTGAAATAAATCGTTTTGAAATAAATCTGAAGTCCTAAGCACCTAGAAGTATTATTAAAAGTTTCTTCAATACGCGAGGCAAACACCGGTTTTGGTGATTACATTTTGATTGAAATATTCCGTGAGGCTACACTGATTGTTTGGAAAACTGATCGCAGAAAACTCTATCATGGACGCTCTGGATTTGAAATCATCCAACGTAGAGTTAATTCGTGGAAGAAGTTAATCAAATTAACCGAGTTTTCTTAAGGCTATTTTAGTTAATCAAACAAACTTTCACTTTCTTATTCAAAAGAGGGGATTCGAGTTAGTTCAATAGTAAGTGGTGTGTAATAGAGGGGATTCGTGTTAGTTTCAGCCAGGCTCATTAAAGTTGTTTGAAGCATTGCTAATTATATGATCATGTTTCTTTATCGCTATCATAATTATAAATCGTCATTTTCGATTAAGTGTTCACCCAACGTTTGTGGTATTTCCGTATATAGACCATGAAGGAGCGCCGTCAAAAAATCCATGTCATTCCAAACTATGGCATGAAATTATTTAATGCAAAGATAAGCGTTAGATAACCTATTGCAATATCACCCAAAAACATAACATTAAATAATTTGCTGAAGCC
Source organism: Orchestia grillus (assembly GCA_014899125.1). Classification (NCBI taxonomy): domain Eukaryota; kingdom Metazoa; phylum Arthropoda; class Malacostraca; order Amphipoda; family Talitridae; genus Orchestia; species Orchestia grillus. The sequence continues at coordinate 9,246 of VOMN01113822.1, read as the reverse complement.
CTAGTTAATGAAATCATTTTAATCTAACATCATCGAACAAGAAGCTTGCTCGAGGACACGTCGGCTATCCGCGGTATCCTGAAATGTTGGATAACCTCAAATTTAGTTAAACCTTTAAGACATGGCAACGCTGCGGAACTGAATTTTTTCCCTTTCAGCCACCTTCCATGCTTAACTTTTATTGTTATGCTGTTGTCCTGCGCCTGGAGGGACAGTGAACGATCAAATTTGAACTCTTCAAAGTTGAAGAGACGCGTTCTTAAAACTCTAAGGGAAATTTTTCGTGGTAGACTTTACTGAACGCTTAAAAGTTCTGAGCTAGCGTTAAATTATTCGGGAGGTCACAGGTCGACGAAGACTGCAAGACCTCAGGAAATGGGATTTTTAAAACTGCATGTTTCGCAGATGGTAACCTTACGACTTTGTTTCTTAAAACGTTAGGATTATTGGGGATGTGGGAAATATTACGCCAAGAGAAGTACAATTCTCAGTTCTCCGTTATCATTCCACGCCACTGCATGTTGCGTAAGCCAAAGTTAGCACTTACATATAAAAACACTCAAAGTTAATTCAAGACACACACATTGAAGACGATTAGAAACTAAGAGCACTCAGGCTAGTACCAAGAAATGATAAGATCAGTCAATTCATTCAACAAAGTAGGAACAACAAAAAACTTCCTATTTCAAACACATCGAAAGCGTAAAAAAAGAACAAAATTAGGAGAGTAACTGGATACGAAAAAAGTGACATGAACTTAGAACAATGTTAAACAAGAAACAGTCAGAAATATAACCCATTCACAACACTTTTCCTTCTCCAGTGTACCCCCATCAGGGCGGGAGCTCTCGACTTGGGGGTGAGGAGGGGGGGAGGAGGGCGAGGTGTGTGTGCGTGTCTCAAGGCACGGATGGTGCTTCGCTGCAAAAAGCATCGATGAATGACGTGGATTGCAGTGAAAGCTATTTGTTGCCGTGAGATTTTTCTAAGATTCGCTCAAACGTACAAAGAAATAGAGAAGCCATTTGGCTTTTGGTGGAATGAATGCGAGGTAAAATGAATACGGGGTGAAATGAATAGTTCAGCTCAATTCCTGCCGAAAGAACAATTCAAAAAGTTGCTGAGACTTTCTGCTTCCTCGGAAGTTAGGAATGCGAATAGAAGATTTTGCTAAACTGCTCCAATTGAATTTTACTCCAAAAGTTTGGAGATGTGGACTGAAGAATAACAAACTTTCGATTTAGGATTTTGGCTTGCCCTTCGGAAGCGGGTGCATCGTCCTCCAATAAGAAAATTACTTTCCATCCCTTGACAAACTTGACGAGGATTTCTCTAATATTCTCCTGGAGATTTATTAAACATTCTTAAAGTATGTTGAAGTTCTTAGGATAAGTTTTGAGATGATAGCAAGGAATTACCGCAGTGAATTAAACCTTCATTTGAGTTTAGAATTTTCCCAACTCATTTTCCTTCGTTTGCGCAGTTTGACTATTCGTTCAAGTAAGTCTTCAAATCGAACTCTCCAAAAAAACACCCCAACTGAAATATGCTTCAAGCTTTTTTTAATTTCTTTGTTCAAGAACTCTTAATTGCCTTGCTTTCCTCATTGATATAATAGTTTGAACGATGAAATCAATGATTCCCCTTCAAGAATTCGATAAGGCCCACCAGTGGTACAAACGCCACCATAAGCGACGTGATTACGGCAGCGCATGCCACGGCCGCCAGCACACTCACTAAATCGCAGTCCACAGTTTCTATTCTTAGGGGATCTTGTGTGGGTACACACCTTGCACATAGATTCCCCGCTTTCTACAGTCCATACTGCATCAAATACTTCCTTCTCTTTAGGTGCGACATAGTCCGAGTCACTGAAATGCTACAAACTTTGCATACCACCGTCTCCACTGCTACCATTCACAGTCCAAATCTCCATCAGCAACCAAAACAAAGGGTGCGGTGAAAGGATCTGACATCCCTAATGGTTTAATAAAAGAAAAAGAAAATAAAGATTGAGCTGAGACATTTTTATTTTTTGAACGTGTATGTAGTGTAATTTTTCTTATTATTTATTTTAGGCAACTAATTCTTTTATTCATTGTTTATCTTATTTCACTTTAATAGACCCAACGAATGTGTCCGATAGATTTGTCGTGACTCCGCATTTCACCCCCGGGCCTGCCTCCAGGGCCGCCACCAGGACGCCGCTTGTGGATGAGGGGAACTGCTGAGCGAGCAATCATCTCTATTTCTTGACCAGGATTCGGCAAAGTGATGACCGATGATATGCCATTCTTCAAATGAATTTGTCTACTTTTCCATGTATTTTGGTGCTGTAACAGAGCGCAACTCAAAATACGCAATCCGGAACAACATGGAGTAATGATCGTATTTATCTGCCAACACACGACCGGCATAAGTTTTCGCGATGTACTGCAGAGACTCTACTGTAATTATTTCATATCAATCATAATTGCGATCAATATCTGCAATATCTGCAATGTCCTCGTTCGTGTTTTCTAATTCTTTTTCTTAACCGCATTTAATCTGTCATTTCATGCGCAGTTGATAAAGGGCGATCGATCAAGTCCCAACAGCCACTCCGGCTCAAAGGACTCGAAGTGGTGATCACGGCTCTGGAGCCGCGCTCCTGTCAATCGTCGTAAAAAGCTCAAGGGGCTGTATTATTCCGGCTGACAGGCTCAGTCACTTGGGACATGAGATGAGGATTATGCCTCCCTCAAGCCCGATGATGTGAAGAAATAATTATCGTCAGTCAGATGACTGTCAGATTACTCACCACTTTTATTTCAAAATCTGTCGGCCATACCGAGCTAATAAGACGACTTCAAGTCCAAATTAACACTCTTTGGACATCTTTTTTACGAAAAATTATAGTCCCTTCCAACTTGAAAGTGGAATGAAAAGTCACCACGGATTTATAAAATCGTAGCATATTCCAAATCAGCTTTCCAATTCAGACATATTTGGGTTGAGCGCACGGCTCCTGAGAAACATTCAGGAAGCTCAGGCTGAGAGCGCATACGACAAACCTGCTGTTCATATTTGTGCATTTGTAGCCCGTTAATTAAACAGACTGCTTGAGCTATCATCACAGGAACGCCAGCACGAGGGTTGACGTAGTGGAAGATTGCCTTAAGGGTGCCATTAAAGTAAGGACTTTAACAGACACTCCGAGCTCTGACTGCACCATCGCGTGATGCAGCGAACCTCGCCTAGATTTCGGTCCGACGCATGTAGAGAGATGGGGCACGCACGGGTCTCGGACCTTTTAAACGGTCGGGGAACGCTGAGGGTTATTGCAGTGTTACGAACGCTGCTCACTTAGGTCCACTGAAATGTGGCTTGCAGAGACAGGTTTTTTTTTTCTCGTTGAACTTCCTTGAGACTCACAGTTTGAGCTCTTGATCTGCAGTATGTGGGTTTCTTGCGACGATGTTGTCGTGAAGGTGACTCAATTTCGTTAAAAATGCTGAATAAAGCGTCTCTCAGGTTTCTTTCATCGCCTTGACTATGGATCGAAAACGATAATTTTAGTTCGTACCATCTTATCATGGTCGCATTAATTTATTTCTTTTCAGATGTTACAAAATTGTGAGAAAATTTTGAAACTGAAAAAAGTTGTTGCTCGTTAAACGCCTGCATCTTGAGTGCTTCACTTTAAACTCGCTTCTCTTTCAGGAAGAGTTGTTGGATTGTACCACATTTCCTTCCCAAAATTATTTAGGATAAGAATATCAATATCCGAATTTTTAGCTCTAAAATTTTTGCCTTAATTTTAGCTTGAGCACAGCGGTCTAAAATTTTTGCCTTAATTTTAGCTTAGTTGTCACCATAGTTTTGCTGATAAAATGTTTCTTTTAAACTCATCTATTCTACATGCAGAAATTATACTTCTCGATTTAGTACCGTTCCTCTATTCGTGGAAATTTTTCGGTACATATCTTGTACGAATCAGAAGTGTTGCATTCTTTTGTACCCTTGACTTGAACTAGCTGTCTCGCGTGAGACTGCTGTAGCGACTAATTTACTTTAATCTAGCCAAAATGTACCAGAGTGCTGTTCATCGTGAATGATAACAGTAAAAGAAATAAAAAATGTGGAATTGAATACACAGCCTTGAAAAAAAAGAAATTAATATACTGAGTTACGAAACTGGGTAAATTTACGACCACGTTTTCAGTTGTTTTACGATGTAGTTGGATATTAAAAATCTCATGTACATTGTACCTAGGGAAGTTCAGTGGCGCTTTGATCTACAATAAATACTTTCTTGGAGATGATGTGAACATGAAGAATTCTTGAAAAAATAAAAAATTATCTATCCCAACCGAAATTATGAATATTTGCCTCCACTTGATGGCGGAAAAAGTTGATATACGTCACCGAACCAGTGCAAATGAAATGGAAGAGAAATGCGATTTTACGCACCCGTTCTTTTCCATTGTCAGTAAAATCCGAGAGCAGAAGGTTACCCATTAAAACGAGCGAGTACTTAGCACTGCAAATTCCTCTTCCTGAAGAGCTCACACTACTCATTGTTTATTCGCCTCCTCGCTACAGCCCAGAAGGGGCCGTATAATGCTTTTTCGCAACACAAATTAGTCTATGTAGTATTTTGCAGCAGTGGATGCGCCTATTACTTTACCCTATTTCTTTGTAGTTTTGCAAAATGAAAGTACGCTTGTACCTTGATAAAAGTACTCATATCGACTACATTTTCCTAGTGGATGTAAAATGGCGGGACGGAATATTGTAGCACTTCGTAACACTGAATGTTTGACTGCAGGCTTTGAAAGTTCATGTCGGGGCAGGCATTTGAAAGAGCGGTTGACAGCATCGATTGGGGCAAATGAATCGATGTACCTCCGAGGCAAATTGAATCGGAGTGTGTATCAAAATGTCTATTGTTCGTGCAAGAAGTGTGTTTTATTCCTATGGCAGAGCACAGAATGTAAGAGCTTTTCAAACGCTCCGAGTGAAAAGCGTTAACCAGCTCAAAATTATAACTCACTCTGTGTGCCTGCATGATCGATGGAGGTCATTACTCACTATACCATGATTGACAGGGCAGTAAAATCGTATTATTTCTAGGATCACTTGAATAAGAAATGATTCACTAAGTAAGCGTAAATTTCTCTGGAACGAATGACTTTACGCGACTTCTACTTGATTTTAAGACCCCAGGATTGTCATTTTATTGAAATATGTAAGCCCAATCGTGAAAATTTTCACCAAGCTTCTGAATTCCAAGTGAAAAATTACGAGCGGAATCGTACGTGATTTATTCAAGTATGTTTTGAAATTATAGTTGCCATTTAATTATAGTTGTCATTTAGTCACTTGTTTTCAAAAGTAGGGTTTCCACTCATTTAACCTGTGAGACGCCCATAATATTGCGAGCGCTTTCGCATAGTCTGCTGGCGCCCCATTTCGCTCACTGGGATCTTATGCAATAGTAGAACCACCTGTGCTCCTCACCTGTGTTGAGTCGCCTCATGTGAGATGGGCTGCAATGAGGCGCGACTTTACAGGGTTGGCAGGGCGAACACATCCCGAAGATACGGAGCCGGAGCTTTATAATTATAGACTTCATTATGGTGAGCGTGTCATCGTGTGAACACAACCATGCAGTGATCGTACGGGAACTTCTCGCCCATTAGGTCGTAAAAAAATTCCTGTCTGTGAATTGACTTTGCTTTCGTCTCAGTGACTCATTTTGATATTTACTTTAGGAACATACACCCATTCATGGAATGAGAATTCACATTATTGAAATGGACTTTAGCAGCCAAAAAAAGTCTTTGAAAAGAAACCTCAGGAATTATAATGCACGATAAGTTATTAAAAATAACCGAATAATTCATTGTCGTCAGCGTTGCATCAGTTCAAAATTACAGACATAAATTTTTAACACTATTTTAAAGGAGAGTTTTAATTATAGCTTTATATAGGACCGAATGAGCTCCATGACTACTAAGACATCCTATGGAAACTGTATTTTAAATATGAACTATTATTTTTAGTCTCTTATAAACATGATCCAAAATTCAAGAGCAAAACACGTAGAAGAATTTACCCTACAAAGACAACTGTCATGAATTATAGGCAATGTAAATTAAATAGTTTAGTCCAAAATTCTCATTGCTTTGTTCAAAACTATGGTGAATGTGCACAAAAAGAAATAATAAGTGAGCAACTGCTCTCGTAAATTTCGGCCATTCAAAAATTAAATTTTGTAAGTTACGTTAGCCAAGATGACCAAGAAAAACAAAATAATAGTTCTGTGAGCCAGGATCAGCAGGGCTAACTACGGGATAGATTAATGGGCAAGCATCGTCAGAACTCTTTTGTTTCAATAAAGAAAAATATTTTTCAAGGTAGAACCAAACTCAAAACTAAATATTTTGGCACATCACGCAAGAAAATATTAAGAGACATATGTTGACGTAATTTTATGGGTGTTTCATCAGGGTTACCGAGACCGTTCGTTGAATTTCGTCTCACTTGGCCTGAGAAACACACTTGGCACAGCACATGCTTCATTGTCACTACACGTAATGAAGCATTTATTTCAAGTAGATTTCATAACTATAAGCCAATTTTGGGAGGGTTTTGTGCAGGGAGCTTGAAATACAGGATCTGTCGTGGGCGCTTCTGGTATATCACGAGACTCTGGGGTAACTTTTGAAGTCGTGGAGCAAACAAGCACGAATTGCGTCGAGTTTCTGAAGCGGTCTAAAGTTACAGAAAAGGAGCACGCGTCAGAAAATGGGCGGTGGAGACTGATGGAAGTGGGTCACGGTTGTCTGGTGCACGATGACCATTATGCATTGGACGTTCTGTCCCTAAAATAACTGGTGTTTTAGGGACAAGGTCCGTAGGTGATTGGAGCCAACTGTTGCTGGCCCACCGTGTCTTTTCTCGCTGCCTTTTGTCAATTGACCGTATTTATTAAATGAATTCGATTGGAATAGTCTTAATCTTTGAAATCCCTTACATGTTGTAAATGAGACTATTTCGAGGGCCTATTTGGGAGCGAACTGTAGTATGATAGAAAATAAGAATTTTTTTACAGGGTGCTATCATATAATTTGTGAATAGGAAGTATACAATCTATATTCATATTTTTTCACGGTTATTTCCGTTATCTCTACCATCTAATTTTTCTCCTCTTAAGAATGATTTACTTCCGTAACAATATTCTAAGTTACGCGTCTGCGCTCCCTCGGCCCTGGCCAACTGCCCCACTAGGTGCAAAACGCAGAATTTTTTACGTGTAGGTCCTTTCATTTTTTACGTACGTTCCAGTAGAGAATATTTTTTCAACACGCTTGAGTTGTCATCCTCTGTCATTGAAGTTCATATTTTCCTGCATTGAAAAACATTAATGGCGCTATTATTGTGCCATGCGGGACCGCTCGGCTGGCTCTGGGTGCAGCAGACCATCACCGGTAACGAAATGTTCGATGATTTTTGGGCCTTGTAACGTGGCGAGAAGGAAGGCTGCTGCGCTGACTTTGACCCCAGTGCAGTCATGGGAGCAATTACCTTTGAAAATGAAGTTTGCAGTGCATTAGGAGCGAGTCTGGCTCACCTGCCTCGTAAAATTGAAGGAATGTTCGGCCAATTTGCATGACAAAAAAATATCATTGCTTCGCTCCGAGGGTGCAAGATTTTCCATCCGTCCGCTGCCAGTTCAGTCTGACTTGATAAATTCCAGATTTTGATTGCATTACATCGAAAAATGGCTCACTTTTGACGAGCTGCTTCACGTTTGAATTGCTAGAGGTGGCAACCCATTCGAAAAATACAGGAAATGATTGGCGAAAACGTTACTGGGGATTACTTCTGGGAGCAAATTCAAAACTGATTGGCGAAATTTTGTGTTCTATAAGACCGCTCGATGCCTAATTTTGGACTTACAACTGCTCATGAGTTAGTGATTTTGAAAAATTAAACTTTCTTAAACTCGATCACCAATCACTGAGAAATAACATGAAATTACAGAGTTTAGTTACATGTTATATGATAACAACATACAACTCGCATCACACTCGTAAAGGTAAACCGTAATATCCTCACACGATGTTAAAATTATTCTATGACTTTGTATAAATATTCTGCAGCGATTTTCCGTAACAACTTCAGCAATGGAGATTATAGTGCCAGAACGATAACTTTTATTAGCAAAGTAACTATAAAAGTAATTCCAACCTCTATCGAGCGAGCAACCATAAGCGGTAATGTCCCCTCTGTGAGACAAAGGGGGGTACGTTAAGTAGGTGTCAAAATTACCAATGCCTGTATGCAGCACTTATACATTTGAATAGTATCCACGATTTCAATACAATTGAAAGACAATATTATGTGTCATTATGATCTCCTGTACAGTCTAAGGCGTGTGGCCGACTTATGAGAATCTCTTTGTAGCTCAATTTCTGTTCACTTCCCATGAGATTTCCGAACATTTTAGGTTCAATACCTCAGTATTCTAGCCCCACCGAGCGCTTTAGACAGGAGCTGTGAAGGCGAGAGGCGTTGCCCCACGACCACCTCCTCAAGTCGGCGCCAGGCAGCTGCCTGCCGCCCTGCGCGCGGCGGACTCGTCCAGTCCGACTCCCGGGTGGTTTGAGAACGGGAAAAAATTCTTGTTTCTATAAGTTTGTTTACATTAAAGTGATGTTGATTCCTCCTGTGAATTTTTTCACCACTTGATATCGTTTCTTTTTTTAGAAGAAGCCTTTCTCTATTGAAACGATTCGCACTCTCATCATTTCTGAAATAAAAGAAAGCAATGCGTGCAAAGTTTCCCGGTACTGGCTTCTTATTCAGGACGACTGGGTTTTAAAAAACTGCTTGTGGGCAGAATCTTTCATAATAACATTGGTGGAAGACTATTAACCATGAATATTGAATTTTTAGGGCCCTAAAGGTGAGTTCAAATAAGTCTCGCAGTGTCAGGGTAGCTGCTCGGAGCCATGCTGCAGCACACCGACTCGGTGTTATTTCCTGCCTAGCTCGAGTAGCCGCAGTACGTTAGCTGTCATTGATGGTAAATAGTGGAGGCGGTTTGTGAGCAGGGATAACAGCCTGTGTCATCTCTACACACCCACAAATCCTGAAAACCTCTACACACCCACCTGTACTGGCCACCACACACCCACCAGTGCTCGCCACCTCTACACACCCACCAGTCCTGGCCACCACACACCCACCAGTCCT
>VOMN01113815.1:0-16102 GCA_014899125.1 Orchestia grillus | reverse complement strand
ATAGTACACCTTCTTCGGCTAGAAAATATTGCTCGCACACACATCATTAAAGCTATACTTCTCTTCGAATATTGCCCTTTCGAATCCAATCCCGGACCCCCATCAGCTCGTCAGTGACGCCTAGGAGCGTCACTCTCTAGACACCAGCGGGTGGACCACTTGCTTCGTTATTTCGACTCTTTTATTCCTTCTAATACACGAGACCCGCCAAGAATAATGGCGGAACAGAACACCTTAATTCCTGAAATGAAGGACTAAGTGTTCAACTAATGGATTAGCCCTTTTTAATCCGAATGGTGGATAGGTGTTAAGATGCGCCCTTATTCACGTCCAATCTTACCTGAAATAATATAATTTTCAGTATCACTGATACCGATTTCCTTCAGCTGACACAGTTCTGCTCATTAGGAATACGAACCTGAAAGTATAAACCCAGGTATTTTTCCTTATCTAATTCCTTGAAAAGTAGCGACAACTAAATATATAAATAAACTCGCGAAAGGTATTTGAAGGAACAGTGTATATAAAGTGAATGGTATCATAGATACCGAAATATAATTTCCAAGTACCTGATATTTATAAATGTTTTATTAAAGGTTGTTCATTAAAGACAACAATGAAATGGTGTAACAGATGCAAAAATAATTTATCTTTCATAATTTTCAACAAATTAAGGAAGAGTCATTAGAGAAATAGAATAGATGCTCTGAACTGGAATTAAATTTTCTCCTATCTTATTACTGAAGGCATCGAATTGACAGACGCATCTCCTATTGTGGCATAGATTATTCATCATCGAAAAAAACATCTTCTCTCTCCCGAAAAACTACATCAGTTCGGTGAAAAACATTCAACACTGTGGGGTATGTGAGAGTGAGCACCGGCGTGCGGGAAAAAATTGCGATAACGTATTGAATTTAAAGAATGAACCCTGTCCTAAGGAGGTGGATAAGTTAAAAGTTAGTAAAGGCATGCGCAAGTTAGTCGGTTTGCAAGGAATGACTTCAACATAGGTCTGTGAAGTTGTGAGGGCCACGACGAGATCGAAAGCAGTACGAACCTGTCAAAAATTTGACTCGGTGGAACTGTGGCTTTAGGGAGTTTTCCGCAGGGATGGTAGTTGTGTGACGCATTCTGCCAGCGTTTACGTATTATCTCAATGGGTGAGAAATTGCCCAGTAGCAGCTTGCAGATCTCGGCAGTAGTGTTTTAAAGCGGACATAACAACTCCGCCACTGCGCTGCCACTGCACTGCTGGCCAGTCAACCAAACAAAGTATACTGCGCCAATTTTTAACAGGGAAGATATCTCGTTGATATGTCAGTTGTTCTGCCACTGTCCAGAAGGAATGGAACGATTGCTTGGAGGGTCAATTGAACATGTTTTTCCCCTCAATCACAACACCCTCACTTGAACACGCTTCCAACGTGCTACACTCTCACACCAGTACAACACCCTCACCTCTACACACTGCCACTATACCACACGTACACCACCCTCACTTCAACACGCTTTCATCACACAACACTTCCCCACCAGTACAACACCCTCACCTCTACATACTTCCACCACACATCACACAACAATTCCCACCAGTACAACACCCTCACCTCTACGCACTTCTACCACACATCACACAACACTTCCCCCAATACAACACCCTCACCTCTACGCACTTCTACCACACATCACACTACACTTCCCACCAGTACAACACCCTCACCTCTACACACTTCTCCCACACATCACACAACACATTCCCCTGATGCACACTCCGGCACACGCACATCACACAACACATTCCCCTGATGTACACTCCGGTACACGCACATCACACAACACATCCCCGTGATGCACACTCCGGCACACGCACATCACACACCCCGGTCGCCCGTTCTGCTCGGAAGGACCTGGCCGCTTAATTAGCTCCGCTGGAAAGATTTAGGCGGTCATTTAGCGCCAGGGTTGAGGCGTGCAGGTGTCGTCTGGGGGTTAATTAATAGGTGACCGTGGGGAGCAGGCTTAAGAAAGGCATGCCATGATATCCATTAAAGGCCTCAACTCTGACTTAACGGAGCCTTGAAGCCCTTCCGAGGCTATAGTGTTTTTGCGATACGCCTGCATTTAGTTCTGCACGAAGCATTAGCTCCTACCTCATGGTGTACGCAATATGGCTGCATTTAGCTCTGCACGAAATATCAGCAACATCCTTAAGAATTTTCTTGTAAAGAGCTAATAGCGCGACTCTTACCCCTTAAGGCCTTAAGAAAACAGATATTTACCCTTTCAAATAACGGAAATTGTGGGATAATTAAGAGCACGATTAGGAGAACAAGCTATGTTTAAAAAATTCGTAAGTACAATAATTCTACGTAGGCTTCGTAAACATGCTTATGTTACCTATGTACGATTAACAAAGTATGCAGCTTGATTTTATTTCTTTCCCTCGTGGAATAATTCAAAGCATTAAGAGTTGACCATGTGACGCCCCACCAGGATAAAATGCAGTAGTAGGCAAACATAGAGGACCCTATTGGCTTTCAGTTTGTTTATCTAGGTCCCAAATTTTTGAAAATTACCATCTTTTATTTTTATTCTACTAATTTTATAGCACGAGCGTCAAAATTTGCATTTTCAATAAAAAAACTTAACCCTTTATCTGGACCCCAAAGGTTTTCGTGCGTGGCGTGCCAGGTCTGGCTAACACTGAATTTCCATATGAATGTGTGCCTCTAAAAAGACATTTTGTGGTGATTGTCAAGTCCAGATCTGAACCCTATCCGTGCTGCAACCACCGCTTTCGTAGCAGCGAGTCCTATTTGCAGACCCCATAGCAGGAGGGGACTGCGTCGATTCATGAAGTGAAGTGCTGCAATAATTACGTGCCGAGAGGAGCTAACTTCGTTTCTAAGTTTGTCACGACCACCGACTGATGAGAGCACGTCCTCTTGTTTTTCTTTGTGACTTCACTTGACGCGGCGACTGAAGTTCTTTCTGATGCTGGCGATGCGTTGCTTGCTCGCCTCTAACTCTGTGCTTCAAACTCTGTGGCCTCCAACTCTGGGGGCTCCGACTCTGTGGCGTTCAACTCTGTGGCTTCCAACTCTGTAGCCTCCAACTCTGTGGCATTACACTCTGGAACTCCAAGTCTAGGGATTCCAACTTTGCGGCCTCCAACTTTGTGGCGTCGAACTTGGTGCCTCTTGCTTTGGGGGCTCCAGCCCTGGTGCCTCTGACGCTGGAGCCTCCAACTTTGGTGCCTCCAACATCGTGGCCTCTTGCTCTGGGGCTTCCAGCTCTGGGCCTCCAACTCTGAACATACTTGCACATGTCGATGATGCGAAAATCAATGCGGATGTCAGCAGCAGAACAGATGTCAGCAGCAGAACAGATGTCAGCAGCAGAACAGATGTCAGAGGCAGAACAGATGTCAGCAGCAGAACAGATGTCAGAGGCAGAACAGATGTCAGAGGCAGAACAGATGTCAGAGGCAGAACAGATGTCAGCAGCAGTGCAGGTGTCAGAGGCATAACAGATGTCAGCAACAGTGCAGGTGTCAGAAGCAGAGCAGATGTTAAAAGATGTTAACCGAGCTTCTATAATCTCCCCGTCACCTTATCAATACTAAAAGGACAGGTGAACCAGTATGACCCACCCGTCCAAAAGACTAAAAGGGAATTGAAAAATTGTTACATCGTCCAATTACTGGTGTTTTCTTGTTGGATTATTAAATTAGAATGAGGAAAAATATTTTCAGTTGCTCAGAACCAACTCCTTATGAAGCTGGCTAACTTGACACAAAATTTCAAAATAGGTCGTTTTGACCCATCCGTCCTTCTGGCGTCAATGGAGACAAAAGCGGCCTGCTGACCTGCCGGTAGGCTGCTGGGACTCGCGCCTTTCATGTTTGATCAAACGAGCTGAGAGAATTCGTCGGAGAAAAACGGACGCAATTTTTGCGCGTCCCCACGGAATTTCCGCCAATAATTCGCCGCCTCATAACCTGATGTGCATCACGTGCAGCTCTGGGGCCTCATCGACCCACCCGAGCCACCAGCCTCGCAGTTCGGCCTATATCACTCAGGAAATTCACTCTATATTGACCCATCAATCTAGCCTACATAAACCTGCGTATTTAGAGGTTAGCCCAGGGGTTTAGTGTACGTCAGATCTGAAATTTAACTAGGATAAATTTATTATTTCAGCCTACATCAATTCGTAAATCTACCGTACATAAGCCGAGAAATTCAGCCTACGTCTGCCCGTTTCAATAAAAAAATTAAATTTTATCATCATATGTAGGAGACCTTCTTGACAGCCTCTAGTTGATCCTTCAATCAAGGAAAGCACGCAGGCCAATAACACAAAAGGAAAGCACGCAGGGCAATAAAACAAAAAAAACACGCAGAGCAATAACACAAAACGAAAGCACGCAGGGCAATAACACAAAAGGAAAGCACGCAGAGCAATAATACATAATGCTTCCTGAAAATATACGCATCATGCAGAATGATGACATAAAACACAGAATGAAAAATAGCTCGCGTGATGAGCGATGACATAGTATATCACATAAGACTTTGATATGCAAGAAAGTAACGTAAGACTCTACCCATAATAATAGCTCGCAAGTAAATAAATAGTGAAATAAAGTAGCTTTTTAAGTAAGATGCATGATCAATATCACCGCTTCAAATAGATGTCATCTGTTCCCTGGACAGAAATGTGTTGCATACCCAACATTACTGCGTTAAATAAATGGCATCTGTTCCTTGTTGCAGGAGACCAATGGAAAAATAATAAATTTATCCTGGGCATCTGCCTGCAGTCGTTTTCTTTGTGCATCAATGGATTTCTGTGTAATACGCATTCTCAGTTACGCGATGCAAATGAAGCGATTAAATGTTCAGTTTGCTGCCAATTTGTAAATGCATTTCAAATAAGAAATTATTCTTTTCAAAGAGACTGTATGAATTTTCTACTCGAATGCAGCATAACCCTTTGACTGAGGACGTTTTTTGCTGATAACAACTGCATTGCTTACTAACATTTGAGGCGCTGGAATTCTGTAACGATTGATTGTCAATCAATTGTAATCACTTAAAGCTCAATTAAAATCTTTAATGATTGTTCAATGATCTATGGCAACCCCCAACGGTCCTTTAAAAATCGATTACAATCATTAATGCTTCCTTAATGACCAAAGTTCCTTGTGCTCGCAAATTATCCTCATTGCTTTCATATTACAGTTGAACCTCTCCTTAAAGGGATAATTAAAAAGAGCTATTATCTGTTAAACTAAATATTCCCCATGCATGATACCGTTCTGCACCTTTGCACCGAACTCTCTGGTCACTGGAATGTGCGTTCAGGCGAATAGATTGTTTCCGCTGCATCCCATATCCGTTAATATGTGGCTCACGTGGACGATAGGATCAACTGCAATTTATATACTATAAACATTTCAGAAAAAATCTTCATTGAACGATCCTGACGCAAGCATTAATTTAATCGCATTGTTTTCAACACAACCACGCAGAATATACTGATGTTTTCAGGACCTTTATCTTGAAAATATAATCAGTCTCTATTGAAATACATCAGATGCATAGGCCACTAAGAATGCATTTATTTGACATCAACGCAGCCTTATCAGCCTGGTCTTAAGCTACTCTTCCTGAAGAAGTAATTTGAGTATAAGAATGTTAATGTTTGCTTAATCAATAGTTGATCAGGAATCAGAATACAAAGAGTATCCAGTTAATAATATTTTCTTCGTTTTAGAGACGCGTTTCAAGTAACCTTGGAAAAGATTCTGAGTTAAAATTTCATGATCGAATTTCGCTTATAACTTCAACCACATTCCCACACCCTCAGATTTTGTTTACTTCAAGCATAGCCAGGAGTAATGCGTTGCAACAGGTGTCACTGCTTCCAGAACCTTGGTATTTGATGATCCGCCCTGCAAACATGAATTTTTTGAGAACTAAACCACTGTGTATGCACATTTTATCTTTACGGTCAGTTTTAAGATGGTTGACAAAGTTTACTTACGGTGTAAAAAGTGGAGGACTGTGCGTGGTGCATTTTTTCTTTACAGACGCAGATGATTTTGAAGTAAAAAGATCATCAAAAATTCTGCTCAAAAAATCACCAAAAAACACATACGGAAATGGATTGAAAAATATTCCCACATGAATGAGAGTAATCGTTTTAGAATAAGATAAGGAATGATTCCATGTCCACTATAAGAAATATCATAACTGTTCTTAAAATAACAATTTTATTTTTATTCGCAAGATAACAAACATATTTTTACATGTTAGAAGAGTTGCTAGCAAAGTGGTTTCAGTAATTTCAAATGCAGTTGAAGCCAGAGTAACTTAAACACTGGCAGTATATTCCGTAGACTTATGTGTGGGCATATAATATAATACAGAGACATAAGTCTACGGAATTTACTGCCAGTATTCAAGTTACTTAGAAACACTGTGCATCTGAAATTGTTGAGAGCACTCTTCCGACAAATCTTTTCGCAGCCAACAGCGAGACAAAAATGTCTTAGTGGTAACTGACACCGCAATGGTGACGAAAACTGTTTTACTCTTCAAACTAGTGCGAACCCTTTCACATAGTGGTACATTTTAATCAAATTTTTAATGACTTTTTTAGCGAAAAACCTCGTTATATAAAATCACTTGTTAACATTACGTTAATGAACTCGTAATGAGGCTTTAGAATAACATCGCCTAACTTAGATGTTAAGCTCTGGTCATGCCCTCCGAGGCTCGTTTTAATTCATAAAGCTCATTGATGGCACCCGCTTGAACTGCGTTCTATCAGTGTCACAGAGCATTCACACAGGTGAAGGAAATTTATAGATTAATAAGGCATCTAGAGAACACTCGTGCAAGAGACCGTTTTTACAGAATGCTAAACCACGGAAAATAAGGAGTGGGAAAACGGAATATAATGAGCATTGAAACAGCATTCTGCTAAGAGCAGTGATGTTTGATTTTTCAATCAACCACATGGATAGATGAAATGAGTGAAAACTGGGGAAACTTGAGCAGGGCTCGTTGTTAGTAAAATGAGTTAAAAGTCCAGAGAGTCAAACCTGTGAGAGCCAGTGGCCCTTAACAAGCTCCTTTCATAAGACTGCTGTTAGTTTTTATTCAGCTTAATGTAACCTTATCCCATATATATACATAAGACTGTAACTAGTTTTTTGGGTAAAGCAAAATGCAGCCTTATCGCAAAATGCAGCTTAAGCAAAATTCAGCCTTATCGCAAAATGCAGTCAAAGCAAAATGTAGCCTTATCGCAAAATTAATTCAGTTGTTAGAAAGTTATTTCCCATTTACACCCAGATGAGATGGGCTTACTCTTTGTACTGCAGCACTTGAATACTCAATATCAGCAGAAAAATATTCCTAGCACCACAGCACAGAAACGATTAATATAAGCAGATAAATATTCCTTGCACTACCCCACAGGAATACTTAATATCAGCAGAAAAATGTTCCTTGCACCTCAGCACAGAAATGTGTAACATCACCAGAAAAACTCTTACCGAGTAGTATAATGATTAAGAGCGATTCTTTCAGTGCCTCCTATGGGTATTTTTCGATCGAATTCTGTGATTTAAATTACTCGCTACATGGGCAGTTGCTTTTAAAAAAATCAAAGTACAAGTGTTTTTCGAACCCTGGGTTTCACTGTCCGTATTTCCCTAACGTATAATTACGCTCTGAAAGGATCCTTGCTGACCACGCTCAAATGGTATAGATATTTAATATCGGTCGCATCACGTCCCTACATCAACTATTTATGTGAAAGCACACCCGCAGCGAGCGGCGGCCAGGGCCCTTCTAATAAACGTTGCTCTGCATCGATATTCGATGGAGCTCGCTGGTGCAGCCACAGCATACGTAAAAAGAACACAATGCTTGTCTCAATGGACCAAAGCAAAATGCTGGTTCAAATCTGCACTTCCTCTTTCCTATTTTATAATAGACGCACGAATATTGACTCCGTGAAAGAAAACGATCAATGAATTCGTTAACAACGACCGCTTAAATGGGAGCCGAGGGGAGGAATATAGATGCAGCAGAAAATTAGAGTCCGTTTCCGAATGAATGATGAACAAAAACATGTAAAGGTAGGGAATTATTTCAGCCAGCAAAGGTCGATATATGTTCGTTTCAAACAGTAAATGGATGACAGAAATAGTCCCTGTGAAAACCAACAGCGATTGATTGAGAATGAAAATTGCTGCATTTAATCACTGATGACAAAGAAACCACTCACGGAATAAACTGTTGTTTTTGGCACAAGCAAAAGAACATATATAACATTTCAAGAAGCCTGTGCACCGCTACATCAATGCAGGCTCCTCTGAGAGCAAGTTTTGCGAGCATATCGCTTCCGAGATCGGTCCCTGCAACCTATAATATACCAATATACAAAGTTAGTCCTATATCGAGTGCTTTATAGCATTGCACGTCCATGCAGATAAGAGCGTAGTATATATGGCCGTATGCAAGGGGGAGCATCGACGACTAGGGTCCATCAACTGGGGTGATGAGGAAAACACACGCCATTTAGGGGAGCAACTTCCCTAGACTTTTCTGAGACTGTCCTGAATGCGGTCGCGTGACTCGCGATATCAGTGCATCAAAACGACTTTAATTGGCTCATAAAAAATATAATCACACTGATAGGATTCCTAATGTAGACTGCAATGTCTTGACAGATATTATCTCGGGCGAACACTCAGGCTGGCTGGGGGGGAAGGCACACAAAGGTGCTTTGCAGGTAGCCTGTTGTTTTCGAAATGTCTGGCGAGAATCAAAGCGTCTCGCCCTTCGAAAGTAAACATCCAGTTTTTTTGCCTCAAGTTCGACTGGAGCAGACGCAGGAATTTGAACACGAAATGAGAATCGAATAATAATTATCAAAGCGATTACCCAGAGAATCGTGAATACGTAATGACGAACTCGGGTTGGAGTGAACCAACGATTGAAATTCACAATACGTTCAAAATAATCTAATAACATATTGTTTCCGAAGGGTGGATTTTCATTTCAGAATGGTGGGTGATGTTGGAAAGTTGATTGATTCTGCTCCTGTTTGGTGCCTCAGAATTATAATTAATGCGAACAATAAAGCATTCTAGCGTCAAACTGGGAGTCAAAAAGCACAATGCTGATTATAAAGCATCTGTGAACAATACATCGCGGGCGAGCATTTAGCCTCGCTTGTGCGTGGGAAACCAATTCTAAGAATTGAGTTTTCGCTCGAACGGATTAAATTTGTCAAACAGACGAAGCCTTGAGCGTGTGAGAGGAAAGAAATGGGAATTCATTCGAGCTTGAAAAACCGGAAAGCTAGATCCAAGGAGGCAGCCATTGAAGACCCGCCTGAAGATGGCTTTGCCGAAGTCACGACTGAAGTGCGGCGATTTGTTGGCAGCTGGTCCGGTTGTCGGAGGCTGATTTGCATCTAAAACTTCCCGCACTGAGAATAAGAAGCAGCTACAATCTCACAGATGTAGTTTTTCTCCTCCCCACCCCCTTCCTCCTCCTTCTCCTCCTAGGAACAGCTACAGCGAGTGGGGAGAAAATAGAAACAAAGGCGCACTTTTCAGCTGTGTTTTTTTTCAATTGTTGAGGGTGCGTTTGTTGAAGTTCGAGCTGTTTTTGTTTCACAGCCCGCAACGCAAGGTGCGAGCAAATAACAAATTCTTCGCGAGTCTGAGAAACGGGCGTGCGTTTCTCAGTCTACAGTAACCTTCACCCGCTGAGAAGCAGCGAAGCGTTCATTTTCAAATAATCCCTTGGAAAAATTTGACGGATTTTTTATTGCATGTTTTGTTTCATGAAAAGTCTACTTTTCACTCTGCTCCGTAAATGCTGGATAAAATTCAGATGAAAATATAAATTGAACGATTTTGTATCGTGTTTTGTTTCATGAAAAGCTCGTTTTTCACCTTGTTCTGGAGATGCCCTCATTTTCTTTTACCTAAAAATAATATAAATTCTTGCCCGATTCGAAGAGTATGCCCATTACTTTTATTTTCTTCATACGATGATAGTCGCTAATTACAATCTACAAAATGATTTGAAAACACGACTATCGGACTAATGTAAGACAATTGCTAAGTAACATAAGTTGTCAAAATTGTTAAACAGAAAATAAGTCGTTCACCCCCTCGCTCCCAGGTGCACAGGTGTCATAAGGAAGACTTTTAAACGATGCCAAAAAACTACAGATGACGCATGATTAATTTCTTGTTCGTGCTATAGCAGCTGCCTTAATTATGTCTGAAAATGAGAACTTTAATCCGTTTGGTACCAAATCAAAACACTCTCAACAAATCTGGCCACTTAACTTACAGCCCAAGACAGAGCTGTCTAAAAAACTCTCGAATCATTCGTCAGTAAACGTCGAGGAAGGAATATTGATGGGATCTTATTTTCATGCTGTCGTTCTCTGAATGTTAGACATACACGAGTTCCAGGACACGGACAACCAATACATTTATGCAGACTGAGCCTTGCGCCTACATTGTGTTAAAATACCGAAGAGCGGCTCTTCAATTCCGTACTGTGGGTCTTGATCTCCGCTCCTTCCAGAGGGCTTGCAGATGTGTCAGACTACGGATATCGTAATCGTTCATTCAATCCTAAAAAGCAAGCTCATTTTTCACTAAAATTGTAGCGCACTGGGTGAAATTGGGAAGAATATTCTTATGACGAATACTTCAAGTTCTTTGGTAAATATTATCACAGGACCTTTGCATCAGGAAGTGAACACAGGTGAAGCATAACAGGTAATTTAAATTTCATCGATCCAATGAGCTCCGTGCAATATCGTTATTTGTCACATTCAAATCCTTCAATGTTTAATGAAGGAAAAGCGCTCTACAGCGCAATTTTTAAAATCTTAACTGTCCCTCGAGGCAAATACACGGACATAAAACACAGAAAAAGAATTCTTTAGTGAGAGAGTTCAATGTTCTGTACGCGCAGAAAAATAATGTTCGAAGCATATTGAAGTGAGTAAACTGCAAATAACCGTCATTTTTGGGCTCGAGCGACATTGCTCGAGCAATATTGGGCAATGTTTTTAGATTCGAGCAATATCTATAGATAAGAGTAATGTCTATAGATTTGAGTAATGTCTATAGATTCGAGCAATGTCTATAGATTCGAGCAATGTCGATAGATTCGAGCAATGTCTATAGATTCGAGCAATGACTATAGATTCGAGCAATGTCAAGAGATTCGAGCAATGTCAAGAGATTCGAGCAATGTCTATAGATTTGAGTAATGTCTTTAGATTCGAGCAATGTCTATAGATTCGAGCAATGTCTTTAGATTCGAGCAATGTCAATAGATTCGAGCAATGTCTATAGGTTACCATAAAATTAAAACTCCCCATCTATACAGAATGTAATCCATAGAAAGTGGACTGGAGGGACCGTTTAGTATGGACTATAGGGAACAGGGAAACCATGCACAGGTGTGTTCCCATACAGGATCTCCTGCGCATAGCATCAGCAAGTCTAGAATTGTGAATATTAAATGATAATTCATTACTTTGAGATTTTATTTTTTAAATTCGTTTAATCAAAATTTAATCCTTGACAACGCCAGAGCTCAGGTAACCTCCAATTACCTTATGTTCTGAAATGTAGCCTCGCACTTCTTTATTTCTCCGAAACTGACCCTAAGCAACGAAAGCAGGACGAATTACAGCCACTTCATCGTCGCCCCCTGAACGTTTTCAGTCAACGCCTCTCTGAGTCACTACGGCTTTTGTGGGCGTGTGGACGACCCCTTTGGCTCCTCGATTTTAACGGTGACCGATTATCCAAAAGTAGTCTTGCTTTCCTGGGCGCAATTTGAACTTGTGTGATCCTGTCGTGCCTGAAGGGGTGCTGGAGTGATCCCTGACGCCGCCGCTCAGCCCACCTGCCCGGACACTCACCTGAAGCTCTGCAGAGGTTGGTCAGCTTCCACTTTCGTGAGATTATAGGATTTGACTTTCGAAAGCTAGGCATTTCTGTAACGCTCATTTGCTTCAACTACTTAGATAAATTGTTTTAAGTTAGTCACCCGAATCTTTAGCTTCTAAACACGACACGTAACCTTTAAGTATCACAACTGTTACGACCAAACAATTTAAACTGCAATGGCAGAAAAACTGTAACCTGTGTAACTAAAACCACTTATAACTATACTAGGGATTAGTGATAACTGAGTATACCCAGAGCTGGAAAGAGTCAACTGACATGTTAAAAGCACATGTAAAACGAGTGATGGCACACAGGTAAACCATTACGCAACACAGGTCGATTGGCACATCGGAGCCGGCCACTACGTAGGGAAGTGTTAAACTTAATCTGTGCATGAACATTTGGGACTTCAATGTATGAATTCAATGCCAACAGGAATGGTAGCACTTACCTCACTTTCAGTAACTCTGAAGGATGTTAAAAACTTTGAGCTATAAGCACAGCATTCGAAAATTAAACCATAGTGAACTTTTGAGGCTTCCTTATTTTTTCACATATCAATTTCGGTTTCAGATCATGACCATAGATTATTCTACACTCTACTTAGTAAATTAGTTCCATTATTTGGACCTCGGCCTCTCAGTCTGGCGTCACTGGACTGAAGCGACCACTCCGCCCCGCCCAGCCGCCGCTGTCTTGCAAACGAAAGGAATTTATTTTATTCCTTGGCTATTCCTTTATAGTTATGTGTGATCTTATTCGCACGTGCTAGTTTATAAATTATTTAAATTTTGTAATGAACTAATATTTTTGGCCCTAAACGTTTTAAGTAGTGAATTAAATTATATGAGTATATCTCCGTTTTGATTTTGCTCTTGCATTTTTCCTGAGAATGAAGAGCAAGGAAAGATAAAGAAAAGATTACGAAAAATGTGTAGAAAATTGAGAGAAGTAAAGAGAGCACGAAAGATAAAAGTCCAGAAAGCCTTCGTATAATTGAAGTAACCTATCAGTGCCCCTCAGGGGTCGCCAGTCCCCATGGCGTAGGATAGACAAACCTAACCATCCTAACCCTATTGGCTAGCCTATACTTCCTGAGCAGTACCAAAGACTAATCTCAAACTCTTTTTAACATTCAAACCTGACTTTTTTAGTTATTGCAAAGTAAAAAATCGAGAAGCAATTGAAGGCAAACCAACAACAAACCCAACACTACCTACCTGCACTCACACCGACTGACAGCGACCGAGTCGGGCCGACTGAGGGCTGCTGCAGGTCGCCAACTGCATTCAGGAAATCACTTTGAGCGCACGGCATCGGTGTGAAGCTCCAGTGAATGAATGCATTCATTGAATAATAACGCCTCGTGCGGTAACATCTAGGCCATGCCAGCGCGCGTGCACCAGCGCGTCCTCGAAGTGCGTAATTCTTGACTCATTCACCGCCACATGACGCACTTGTGGCCATTTGCTGCTTTCAAGTCAACTGCTAGTTAGTTCTGTTGAATGGCTATCAGCAGCTCTAGCTTATGCCAAACATGAGCCTCTTCGTTGATGGATTACAAGTGGTGCCACTTTGTTGAACCATAACGATATAGATAATTGTGAGGAAAATGGTTGTTATGAAGGCACTTATAATGTCGTGGAATGACCGAGATCGCTTTCACGGTGGCAGAGAATGTGTTAACAGCAGATTCGGCATATACCAAATATACCTCATATATGTAGAACATACGAGTACAATCGTGTTGTGCTTGAATGAATCCACACTCGAAAATAAATAGTTCCATTATTTTTCTTCTTTTAAGGAGCATATCCTACAAATGGAATCCTAGTTATGACCTCAATAAGTCAAGAAGCTCTTTTTCCAACCTTAAAATAAATCCCACCATGAAGAATTGAGATTTCCAGTTCAATACCCGGGGAGAGGCTGTGCGCCTCTGCACGGTCTGGCTGATAAAAAGTCCCAGCGATAAATTTATGAAATGACTGATAAAGATACTTGGGTGTGCAAAATTGGAGCAGCGTTGGGAGTTGCGATGTCCAGGAAGTGATGTGGGGGAGTTGTGATGTTCCAAGGCGTTATGTGGGAGAGTTGTGATGTTCCAAGAAGTAATGTGGGGGAGTTGTGATGTCCCAAGGCGTGATGTGGGAGAGTTGTGATGTCCGAGGAGTGATGTGAGAGAATAGTGATATTCCAAGAAGTGATGTGAGAGAGTTGTGATGTCCGAGGAGTGATGTGGGAGAATTGAGCTATTCCGAGAAGTAATTTGGGAAAGTTGAGGTGTTCGAGGAAGTGATGTAGGGGAACTGAAGATGCCTCATAATATAATGCGCTGTAAATTGTAATATACTGTACTAGTAGACGCGGCCCATCAAAATTGGCGAGACAAATGATGTGAATTTCTTAAGCTGCCCTTTTATTTACCGTAACTCTGGCATGAAATAATGTTATATGCAGTATCACTGATACGGACTGCCTTTTCTGACAGTCTTGCTGATTAGTTAGGAATACGGACCCAGGAATTTTCTCTTAACTAAATCCTTAAGTGCGTGACAGAGAGACGGACGGACCGACCAACCAAGTAATACTATATAGTAGAACTACTTATTCATCAACTTTTCGTTGAATTCACGAACATCTGCGCATGTCGCCTAGAATGCATGCAGAAATAGAATATTCACAACTCCGTCGTAAAGGAAAATAGCTCAAGGCCAACATTCGCAACGCATTCAAGGCGAGGACGGAAATAGAGACTTGATTGTACCCTAACGACTCGATCGTTCCATCTGTGATGTGTTTGATCCATACACAAAGCGTGCATGCAGCGGTACAAACGCATGACAGGTACCATCGCTTCAGTATCGTCTGTTTGAGCTTCAAACATCTCGAAATGAATTGTGACTGCGAGAAAAAATTTCTCGTCCGGGATCCAACCCACGCGAGGAAAATTTCTGACCTCAGAGTCTAAGGCATTGCACCGCGTGCTGAGACTCTTCTTTTAATATTATTATCATTATTCTTTTCCACTTCACCTTGATTTTCTTGTGATTCTTCTGTTAGTCTCATCACCCAAAACTGAGTGAACCCTTTCCCCCTCAGGTATTTTCGAAGAACGCGTGCTAAATTAAGGCAAATTTCGCAATATTCTCCTGGTGTAAGCATCGAAAATGGTCAGTTCATGGCGAATTCACTCGCCTAAAGTTGAAAAATATTAATTAGGTCAAAAATAAGTCAACTCGCCCATGGTAGAGAATGGGTTGAAGTTTGCTCATGGCCCACTCGTGGGTCTCGAAATGGGAGATTAGATCCCAGATCTATTATTTTCGTGCGATCAGACTGTACAGGGTGTTGGGTTTCTAAATCAAATTATTACCATTATTAATAAATTAGTTTAAGGCTCCCTCACCACATCAAAAGCGATCTCGAGAAACTGAAAAGAAAGAACATTCCAGAACGGACTGTCGGGAACGTGGAATCAATGCACAGGTGTGTTCCCACACAGAATGCCATGCGCGTAGAAACAGCAAGTTAAAAAACAAGAGGAAGAGAAGATAAAGAATTGTCAGCTCAAAAGGTATGAAAATTGAAAGAAGCAAAGAAGGCACGAACGATACAAGTCCCGGAGGCCTAGAGGTAAATTAAGAGGGCTCCTGAGGACCCAAGTTCACAATTCACTTTAAATTTAATGGCCCAATTCGGAGATTAAACGTAAACAAAAATCAAGATGTTGAATTTTAAATGTCGTTTGAGCGAAAACAACTGAAATTTTCTAAGTTTTCTTAATTAACGAGTCAAATCGAATTTACAACACCAATGTTCCAATTCGATGTTAATTAAAGGTATTTTTAATTTGACTTGGACATTTCAAAGACGAAATATTGCAATTCATTTCCCTCCCACGCTCACTCTACACCCATCTCCGCAATCTCCTCCTATTCTCTTTTTCGCCACGACGGAAAGGTCCCGAGAGTCGCAGTGCTGTGCCAACGTCAGCTTCAGCGCCGCTATTTCGAGCTCTCTTACTCCGACCCCAGTATCTCCAGCCCTCCTGTCTCCAATGCTACAGTACCTAAAACC